>JBBPCZ010000148.1:7705036-7731704 GCA_037974445.1 Brycinus macrolepidotus | reverse complement strand
AGGATAATGTAGCTAACAAACATGGTAAGCTAAGACAAAAAAAAAACCTTACAACTGCAAAGTTTAGACACTGCTTATAATGCAGCTTTTTTCTTTTTAATTCTGATGCATCTTGATCTAAGTAACAAAGTCAGTTTTTACAGAGATCTTTCGATCACTTTCAGAATGAACAATGTAGGAAATACAACATTTATTCTTCTTCCTGGTAATTCACGCGATAAGTAGAGTGATGCTGAATACGACGAAAATCAGTCCCCAAAACTTTAAGCTGATTCATCAAATTTCTTTTTCCATAAATGATAAAATATGATTACATCTATGGAAAAAGTGTGCAGATATATGTTGTGCCATCTCTGTCATAATGAAAGAACTAAGTACGTTTAAGTTTGTTAAATATGAAGCGACTCTACTAAAAGTTTTCTTTTCATAGTGTGTGTTTGGCTGTTTTCTGAGTAAGAAGGTTTGCAACCCCTAGAATATTCTGTGGGTGAGGGACAGAGATTTGACCGGTGGTAAACTTTTTTTTCCCCTGTGGGATATTACTCCACATTTACGCCATTCTGATGAAGCCCCAGTGTTGTGACCCCTGTGGCACAGTTGTTTTACAGTTCTGATTGAAATGGGCTCTGCATCCGGCCAAAGCCGCACGGGCAAGGCTGAGATGTCACAGGCAGGCTGGCCGCACCCTGCCCTGCCCTCCGCCACAGGCCAGAGCATGTTATCTTTAGCCTGCTTATTCTAGTCTGAGCTGACTTCGTCTGAACTTAAAGCCACAAAAGGGCCAATGAAGGGAAAGAGACTGTTCCTTTCAAAAGTGTGTGTCTGAGTGCAGCAGCAGATGTGTGAATCAATCTCAGACAGCTAGCAGAGCCCCACTGCGGTGTATCCATCTCAGTGACTGATGATTTAGCTGCAGAACTAGACAGATTCTTTCTGGCAGATCAATACAGTACAGTGAGAGAAATGCACAGAGGCAACACTAACAATAGATGAGAACAGTGAGTATTGAGTATTTTGAAGATTTGGATTGATAAAGAACATTAGGGATGCACTGATATTAGGGATAGCCGATAGTTAGCACTGTGTTATGACAGGTAATTCTACTGCCGATGACCTATCGTTTTTGTTTCTTTCCAATTTAAAAACAATTTCACACTATTATCTATATATGAAGTTACGACCAGGTTGACTCTTGGATCATTGGTAACGGATCATTGGTTCACTTCACATTTTATTTTTAACAGTTATATGTCTCTCAGATTTACAGTTCTGCACTATATACTGATGCGCAGTAAAAAAAAAAAAAAACACCGTTTAACAGTCTGTTAGCTTATTTTTTGAAGTTTATTGAACTCAGCACTTTAAGGCAACATTTTAAGCTAAAACACTACTTTTTTTACAGTGTAGGTGACTGTCATTATAATCCAAGGGCTCATAGGACAGTGGTGCTCCTTGGGGAAGTGACTGGGAGTTCTCCTTGTGTGGTATGATATTAGTAATGTTTCATTTACATAGTACTTTTCTCAAGCCCAAGAGCACTCTTCTTAACAGCAGTAACAAAGTACATTATAAATAATAAACAAAACAACCCAGGAAATACATGCATATGCACAGACACACAGTTCGACTGGCGAACAGTCATAGCCATAGAGGAAGGTCATATTCAGCACTGGAAACCTCGTAGTCGCGATGTAGGATTTCTCCCACAGTTGGCCCAGAAGCCTCGCATTGGAGGAACAGAATTGCTCATGCAGCTGGCCTTGGAACCCTCCTAGCTGTGGTTTTCATCTCAGGAAGCCTTTGAGCCACGGGTGTAGCCACTCTCAATCAATACATCAGAAAACTTCTCATCCAGCAGGGAAACAGCCGAACATAAACAATACCAAACAGTACTCAAGCAAAACAACAAAAGCAATATAAAGTGGCAGCCATATTGCAGCAGTCATTCATTTGTGTCCACAGGTAAAAATTAAGCACACAGTTAAGGTATTATAATAAGCTTTAATTCCAGTATTGGGCCATAATAACAGAATTTTTCTTCATAAAGGCGAATAAAATATCAACTGCTAGTGTATTTCGCACCCCTAGATTTTGGTAATCTATTGTGCTTTTTTGCTTTGTTTCATTTAAATCGAATAATTAGTTTGAAAAGAATAAAACCCATTACATTTCCTAGTACCTCAGAGAGTACACATTTTTTTGGTCAAACAAAAGAATACAAAAGGCAACTTGAACGCTTATCTCCACTGAAAATGATGTGAACCTTTCACCAGACACATTGTCTTCTTTCTTCTGGTCTGGATTTCCCCATAAATGGGATCTAATTCCACTCCTTAAAATATATATTGAAGCATTTTTCCCTGTCTGAAACTCTAAATAGGAAGCTTTAGTTCCCTTGAAACCCCAGCAAAGCGTGTATTTATCTTCACTAATGAAGCCACACCGCGTCCCTGCTCGGCTAAGCGTGTAGCGCCTGAAGCCTGATATAAAGCCTGTGATTACTCATTCTAATTCGCAGGCTCTACTGCACATGTTGAGGGGCTGGAGAATAACTGGTCTGCACGACAGGCAGTGCTGCTGGCTATTATTCTCATAGAATCACCATTGTGGGGTATTTTTTATGGATTCTGAACAAAATTGCATGCATATACTATGTAAGAAAAGATGTGTTCTTGCCAGTTTTCACCAACAAGAGAAAATCCAGTTGTTGTTAGCTCTTTCAATATGTGAATTCTACAGCTTGCACCAAGGGCTTTTGAGGTAGACATGTGTTGCAGGCATAAATTACTATTTTTGCAGTGTGTGGTGTTTAGGCAGCCACAAAAAATGACCTGCTAGCGCAGACAGGGAGCATTTATTTGCTGTTTTCCACTGAGGCTGGCACTGCAGTGTGCCAGCTCTTGTGTGCATGAGGTAAGAGGGCGTGTCACCGTCTGTGAGTGCTCTGTTTTTCTGAACTTCTCTCTGAGAAGTGTTACGCAGGTGTGGCCTGAAGGAGGGTGCAGCTGAAATAAGGATTTCCTTCAAACTTTATCTACTCCCAGTCCAAGTTCCTGAAGCACACAATAACGATAAAGTAATGCCCCCCTCCCCAAGACTCTATTGTTTATTGAACTGCAAGGCAGCAATGCATAATGCCTTTAATCATTAAAAATGATAAATGTGTTACCTTTTTTGAGGTTATCTGGAGACTTTTTAAATCATTTTTGGGGTATTATTAGCCAATTTAAATTCCTGAGATTATTACCTCCTATGCCTTATTACTCAGTAATTACATGGAAAACAATGCAAACTGCCTGAGTTATTCTTAGGTTATAGGAGTGATGAATACAAGCTTATACCTGCTGTTCCTTAAATCCCTCTAAACACCCTCTAAACATGACCATTAACTGATGAGTTGAATCAAAAGTGCTTAAGAAGAGGAATCACCAAACTGTACTGGAGGCCTCCAGGAGTTTTGTACTCTTGCCTTAAAATAAATTCTTATGTTTTAGTTGTTAAACTTAAGTCGTATTATTGAGTTACTACACTCTTGAAATGGTTCTTTACAGTGTTGACATAGAACAACCACTTTTGATTCCTTAAATAAACCTTTTAATGAATGGTTCTTTAAAGGAGCGTTCCCCAACCTTTTTTGCGCCACGGACCAGTTTCATGTAAAACAATATTTTCACGGGCCGGTATAGATACAACTTGTTTTTTACTCATTTTTGCGAGCTTGTGGGCAATATCTTTGATGTACCGTATCACGTGACCAAGACGAGCGTTTTTTTCAGAATAAAATATCATTCAGACTCTGATAATCAATGAAATATTTTTATTCTGTCTTTCTGTGCGGCCTGTACCAAATGACTCATGGACCGATACCGGTCCGTGGCCCGGTGGTTGGGGACCTCTGCTTTAAAGGACTTGTACGCCTTTTATATCCACTTTTCCTGTATTTTATTTCTTTTCTTGAAGTCCATGTATGACGCTCTTTATCCCTTAGAATCAATCAGGCTGTTTTTTGTTATTGCGCCTTTAAGACTGATATATGAAAATGACCTCTAGTCCAGCAGCCCTGTATTGTGCTTCATTCAGAAAAAGGTCTGGACAGACTGAGTAGACATGTATGTGTTTTCATGACATTACAAAACCAGACTGTTTTTGCAGCTTAATTCCCATATATAGACTGCATAGACCTAGGAGTGAATGGTATATTTTGAAACTTTAACAATGTTCATATCCTTTTTAAATTAGAACCTCCATGTAATGTAAATGTTTTATACCCGTTTAATTTTTTTATTATAATCTTACATCCAAAATAATAATCAGTTTTGTACATTTATTTGTAAAAGTGTACCATAAATTACACAATAACTGTTCAAATAAAATGTATTTTATGTAGTTATGAAAGTTGAGTTATGGGGTCTGTATGTGGGCCCTTGCAGTTTAGACGTGTTCTAATTTTCTTCTGCTTTAGTTCTTTATCCAGGGAAGAAGCAGTCGGCTACATTGACGGGTTGGGCTTCTCCAAGTCAAGACATTTTTCATCTGTTTAAGCATATCCGTACAAACAAAAAGACTGTGCCGCAACAGCGCAGTTTCACAGTCTCAATTTAATTTTTGCCTGGCGAGTATAATTTAGTCTTGAGAAAGTGCAGCTGAGCTTTAGACGATAATTTGGTTTTGTCTAGGTGGTTGGAACAGAGTGTTCGGTGCAGCGTGGTACAGTGGATGGGTGTATAATGACGCACTGTGAGGCTTGGCTGGATCTAGCTGGCTCTGTACTTCAGTGCTTGAGGCTCTGTCCTCCCATGACCCTCCAGTGTACAGTGAGTTAAAGCTGCCCACAGCTGCCCTATTCATGGCCATTGTAGCTTTGCCACGGTAGCCCTGTCCCCAGTGCTCACGAGCCCACAATGGGCCTCACACACACCAGGCTGCTGAGCCTCTGTCATATTTCCTGCCAAGCTCTAGCCCTCATGCCCAGCATTGTTGGTGCATTTAAAGTAGTTCTCTCTTAAATTTGTACATAATTATTCAGGGCTGTTATGTAGGAGGTGTCATTTGTGAAAGAGATACTCCAGGATAGCCATCAGTACCTCTGTGAACACGCCTGCTGACCTCCTAGAGCTTTAGGGAAAAAATGGTGAAAAAAATGACGCATGGAACTTAACAAAATAACAAAATAACATTAACAAAATAGATTGCAAAATTTAAACTGGTTACAAAATTGTGTTTTAATGTTGATATTTTATTGATGTGGAAATTATATACATATTTCTAAGAAGTAAATTCAGTGTAGATCACTTTGAATTTATTTTGAAGGTGGAAGTACACTTTAAAGGAATACAGATGCATTTGAGGACATACTAAGGGATGGGCTGTTAGTTTTTATCTCCAGCAGGTGGATGATTAACTAATGAAATATGTAAAAGTTATGTGCTTTTAAGTCACACTGCCTTCAAACTGAAAAACCTTATCTAATTAGAGGCATTTTTAAGGAGAACCTTTGCTTCATCCATTTTCACTATTTTCAAGGTGCAATATTTTATGCTAGTTCTTAACAGTCTTTAATTTCTCAGCACATTCCTCCAGTGAGTCAGCTTGTGAATCATGTAGCAGTTCAAGGTGCAGTAAAGAGTGTTAGCAGCACCAGCCAGGTCTGGCTCTTTCCCTCACGTCCTGTCAAGTTTGATTGCAAAGATAGTCTCCTTGTTTGTGTGCTTCTGTATCTAGGAGATATCACAAAGGCTTCTGACCAATAAAGCGTTGGTAGTAACTAGCCACACCTTACTGGAAAAAGTACTTACCGTCCAGCTTGTGTGTATGTACCCAAAAACAGTCATAATTCATGTTTACAAAACCATTTTCCAATCACTTTTTGCCACTTTTTTACCACTTTTTGTCTTACTTCATCTTTGATACTGATTTATGTAAATGACCTCTGCTCTTATTGGCTGCCCTGAATTGTGCCTTGTTCAAAAAAAACGGACTGAACTGAAACTCTCCTTAGAACTTCAGCCTGAATGGGCGGGGCTGACCTAAAAATGGGCTCTTTTTGAAACTTTAATATATGGACTGAATGGGTTGGAGAGTGAACAATAAGTTTTAAAACTTCTCCCAACAGTGTTTCCACACTAATGTTTCATTTAAAAAGCAAGGGAAATATGGAATTCCATGATTGGACACTTTAAATGAATACTTCTGCTTATTTGAACCTAATCTACATCTGCCAAATATGTTGCCGCAAAATAATTTTGATTCTCTTCACACATTTATAATAGAAGTCAATGGGCAGATGCCAAAACAACTGTCCATTGGCTTTTATTGCTAGTATGTTATGAGTCAACAGGTTTTTGTTTTTCTGGAAATTAGGTTGAAAAGCACTGGAGTGTTCCTTTATTATCTATTGCTCCAGAAGGTGATGCCTTGTTTGGTTACACTGTGCTGCACTTGATGGATTTTGTTGCAGAACGGACCAATAAAGCTTGTTGGTTTAGTTGTGTGACACAGCTCTGACCTACATGGTCATGACCCCTTTATCAGAGTATGTCACCCTCCTGACCACAGCTCCTGACTACAGCCAGCATAAAAGGACGAACAAATGACCCCAGATAAGTGTAAAAGAGGAATGACCAGTCATAATCTACTCTTGCACCCTGCATTCTGCACACGCTCCTTCCTGCAGAGACTTTTGTGCCTCTTTGTGTGCAAAAGAGAAGCAGCAAGAGGTGAAGCAACAGGAAATGCTTGACTGAAAGGTAATTCTTAGTTCCATTCCCATAAGACTATGAGAGTTCAACCAGTGCGTTCTTCCCCTTCCTCCCTCCTCTTTACGCTTTCTTCACAAAATTAAATCACTCCTTTTATTCTGCATACATTTTAATAGTAATCAGCAAAAGTGCTAAAATGGGGGTCACTGAATAGATAATGCATTCATTTGAATAATTACCCCCAAACCTAACCCGCCCTCTCTCGTTCGGGCTGGCAGTTCAATAACAGCTATCCTGAAAGGCTTTAAAATCAGCCCCGATTGTGATTGTATTCATGGAATAGGAAATTAATTATGTGTTCTTTTCATGCACCTAATTTAGCGGGAAGCCTTTGTGCGTTTTGGTTTTATGGCTGAGACATATGAGGTGTCTGGAGATTTGGTACTTAATTGCCTGCATTAATGGGCCTGTTATATTAATAGACCAGAGCTGTTCCTCCCCCTCGTTAAATAGAGCAGTGATGAGTTTGAGGGAAGGAAATTTACAAAGGCCATCCAGATCAAGGCGTCACACTAAGGGCATCTGCAGCATGACAAGAATGTTTTGATAACGAGGCAGAATGAACAAGCAGTAATAAACAAAGTTCAATACCTCATTTAATGATTTTGTGTGGCTTAAGTCTGGTCTGGTTAATTGTTTTTTGGCTGCTGGTATTCGAGTTTGATTATGGAATAAACTGGATTGTCAGTGAAGTTTTGCTATTAAAAATATCTCTGAATTAGTTTATGCTCTGATTGCAAAGGGTACATATTATTTTGCTACATTGCTACATATTATTTTGTATAATTTAACAACATTTTGTATACAAGAACAACATTTAAATCAACCTCTTGATGAGGCACTGCAGGTCCTATTATATCTGTTGCATGTGTTTTTTTGGGATTTCAGTACCAGCAAGCTTTCTTTTGAAGCAGATGCAGAATTTGCATTGCTCTAGAAAGATACATCAGTAATTTTATAATTATACTAAAATCACAAATGTCGTCAAGGTCTCTTATGTTCTACTAATTTGTACAAGTGATTGAAATGACAGCAGACAAGTAGCAGCTAAATCATGAGTAATCCATCACCTTTTTTGCCCAGGAAATAAGATGGGTCATTGGGGTCATTCTGAACCAGAGGTATTTAAAGCACAGGAGTATTGAGGACAGACTGATAGCTCAACACGATTTAGCTTCATGCTAAGACTGATTCAATGAAGTAGATGAGTTCAGTGAGTGATTAGTTTTTAAGCTGCTATTGTTGTCGTACTTCATTTCATAGACAGAGAGGCAGGTGAAAGATTAAAGAGTTTCAGAGTCAAAGGGTTGTAAAAGGATCTCTTCCCCATCATTAACCATTTCGGAACCACCTCAGTTCCTTTGGATCAAAGCCACAGCCATGACTCATGCCTCGGCACTAGCCTTGAAATACTCAGTTGTGGTCTGCATTCAAGAGTGGACAAGGGTCGGAACACACCAGGATCCCATTATATGCTGGAAGAGAACAGCATTCTAGCTCAGATGTCAAAGCTGGGTAAATGTTTAGCTAAAGCGTGTTACTGAAGTATCGACTGATCACAATCAGCAACTATCTGTGAGTAGTATGTTTTAAATATAAAACCAATATTGGTCTTTGCAATAATAATATTGCAGGAGCCTGATATAAGCAAATATGCAATAAGCCCCAAACCACACTGTGTTTTTTACTTCCTGCAGCACGCATCTGGACCAGTCACATATGCAGATGAGTGTTTCTGCATACGTTTTGATGAATCATGGTGTTATACATATTTACCAGTGTTTCTGGGCAATTTAATAGTCAATGCTGATACACAGCCATATGCTAAATTGTATATTTTTGAAAAATGACTGTTGAGCTTCTCAGTCTTGTTTTCCTCCTTTGATAAAAAAAGAAAGACCTTCAGTGATCTGAGCACAAGTTTAAGCCTGACTTTCCACTTCCAGTGTAATAGCCACCTACAGCACAGCCCCCCTGAGGGGAGGCCAAGGTTTACTCAGTTCCCTTGGCCGTCATGAGCTCACAGGCCCTAATCGCAATATAGCAACAGTCCATCCACCTGGTCAATATTTACACACCCTTACCATTAGCATTAGCAGTGTCAAGTAGCAGGGAAGTGCTAAAGAAGGGTAAATAAAGGAACTTAGATGTGAGAGAGGGAATGGAGTGTGGGTTTTCATGCATGCAAGCCATGCAGCAACACTGAACATAATGTGTTTACAGTAGTTACTGAAAAATGTTGCTAAGAATACTAAGCCTAGGGTTCAATGGGTTAACCCTTTAATACCAAGGGAAAGTGGCCTTTTCTGCCTTTTAATTTACTCTTCTCTTTAAATAATGATTTTGAATACATAATTTATTTAGATTTGGGAATTCATTTTGATGTGCATTATCAAAAGGAGCCGGAAAAAAAACAGATTTAGTTACCGTGTTTGCATCAGAAAATATCATTTTGAGCACGAAACATGAAGAGAAACATAAGATCACTGGAAAATAAAAGTGTCATGTGCATCATTTCTTTTCTTTTACTTGCCTATGTGTCTTGTTGTCTTCGTAACAGTATCCTGTCATATAAGCTTTACACTAGTTTTTTGAGTCTGTAGTTCACGTGTGTCTATTTCGACTGCTGAACTGAGATTGAGGGTCTGGTGATTTTGCTGGTCAGTCCAAGTGTCCCCGTGTTAAATTATATCTGTAGAAACATCACACACGGATAGCTTACAGTTGTCAAGCTGGAGTGTGAGAGTGTTAGTCTTGTGTTCTGGCTGAACATGCAGCACAAAGTTAGTGGAGGAGTGGGCTAAAATGGACAGCATTTATCTCAAGAGACTGGTATTATCCTTACTTTACTTTAGGATGCTGTTATTAGAGTAAGGGAATATGCAGAGAATCAGAGAGAGTATCAGAGAAGAACCGATGCATAGAACAATTTTGTCTACAATGCTTACTTCACACTTCAGTCACCTTTTATTGTTATTTTGATTAAGTGAATCAATAATAAGTGCTTAGCGATCTAAATTCCTTTGCCAGCTCATATGACGGAGCATTCAGCAATAAAGGCAGCATGGAGCTTCTTCGAAAACATAGAAAGACCCTGTTCCACATATCATTGATGAGACGTTTGGTATGATAGGATTTCTGTTGTGATAATCATGTGGGGAGAAGGCAGTCATATCTCTGCATCCCATCCTGGTTCAGCCTCCGAGGCCGACGGTGATTTAAGAGCTCTGGGAACAGACATGACGCTTTGGCCTGTTGGTGATCTGTGTTGACCCTGCCATTCCCAAGTGATGATTTTAATGTAGGAATGCCATTGATGTGCACCTAAATATACACAGTGAAAGCAAGAGCGTGACAGTCAGGATTATTAATACCATCTGGACAGCTTGTCTCTACTGCTCTGCTGCACGTGTAAGAGAGAGAAAGAGAATATGCTTGTGTCTATGTATAATTCCATTGAAATTGTCCTTTGCTAATGAACAGTGGGTCTTTAACCTCCTTTATCAAACATCTGTCACACATACGTACGGAAAGAGAGGAGCACATTTTTGCTCTAAAGACAGGAAGTCCTTTGGTTTGTATTTGCGAGCCCTGTCAGTGAACCCAGAGTGTTACAGTGTCGTGATAATGGTGTTGTTGGTAGAGAGAAAGACGGAGAAGTGAAGGAAAGGGGAAAATTCCAAGCATTCTTCTGTCTGTCTGACACAGCAGAGGGCTCCGGAGCTTAGCACAGTCAGAGGGAGAAAGAATCAGGACACAGGGATGTGAAGAAAGATTTGGAGGGTTATGAACGTACCATGGAAAAAACACTTTCGGTACTCCAAAGAACCTTTCAGGAGATAATTCACTAATATACCATTTTTGTAAATGAAGTGAATAAGTGAGGAACCTCCACATGAGGTAAATGTTCTACACTGGGAGAAACTTTTGCAACCATAAAAGCTTCTATGACCAACAAAAAGACTTTACCGACCCGATTACTTCAAAAGCAAACAGTCATTACATAATAATCTATGTAGCTTATGCATACACCTATGTGTTTACCATACAACTAAAAGGAGAAACATTTCATGCTATCTACTACTAACTTGCTAGATAGCTTCTAGATGAGTCAGATGAGTCAAATGGTTTGTTTTTTGCAAATAATTATCAAAACATCAATATTTGTCTTAAAACTATGACCCCCTAGTGATACCACTGTGACCCATACATCCAAGGAATGTAAGAACCTTTATGTTTGAGTTTAATTGGAAAAGGGATGCAATTAATTTGTTCATTTTAATTATGTACACATTTGACTGGAATACATTCAGGGTATCACTTTGGTCAACATGAAATCAGCATCCCAGCCAAACACAGGTCACCCAGATGCACAAATCAATTCTCACAGCAGATTCCCCTGTCACTCTCTCTCAACACATTATACCATGTGATGGGTCAAACTTGTCACTCCGGTTGAGTGTCAGTGTCAGCGTTGAACCCCCACCCCATCCCTATCCAAAAAAAAAATCTCTTTCCTAGTGGCAATTTCATGCCCTCTATTTCCCAAGTTCTCTAAACCATCACATGGTTTGGAAGCTGCCCCACACAGGTCAGGCTGGAGCACTGAAGCGTTTCGAAGACACAAGAGTCCTCACTTCTGTCAGGAATAGTTTGGTTGAAATGGTTGAGTTGGAGCTGGGGCAGAGCTGCATAAAAAAAGCTACAGCGCTGGGTCACACAAGGACTGGAACACACAGCCCAGCAGGTCCCAGCAGCACCATAATGAAGTTAGAATGGCACTGGGAAAAGGGATTAGATTCACCCTGGCGCCAAATCTGCTGTGTTTCTGAACTGTATCTTTAGCTGATTTTTATTTTAGGTGAACGTTTGTATCCTATGATTCTTTACGCACATTTGGGTGTGCTCACGCATACATGACTACAGCAAAAAATAAAAGTAATTTACAGGAGGTTACAGTATATAGGCATTTTTTTCAAACAGTTTTTATTAAAGTTATTAGCAAATTGTCTAAAAACAATGATTTATTTTTTTACAGTGGTACAACATCCATTAAGTTTTTACACGGTCTTCTTTTTCCACATGCTAATGATTATTACTGAGTATCTATATCAATGATTGATTCCTATTACATTGTAGGACTGAGGAATGGAGTCTGGAAGGTTAAACTTGTTTCACAGATGCTCTGCATAAAACCAATTCCAAACAGACACTCAGCTTGCATATTACTTTGTCCAAGCTCTTGTATGGATGCTTTACAGGTTTGTTTTCTCTCTCAATGTGTTGAACAGGTGCTGACCCCAACACGAGTTGGACAGACATACGCCTACAGCCCTGCCCCCAGCAACTCTCAAGACCTTTATGATGTGCCTCCGTTACGACAACAGGGGGTAGGCATCTTTTTAAATTCCCAGCAGCATTCAATATGTGCCCTTACAGGGAACAGCACTGATGTATTCTTAAACGACATTGCTTTTTTATGTTGACTTTATAGGTCTATGATATTCCTCCTGGGAAACAGATAGGAAAGCACACAAGCCCTCATGGCCAGGGGCTATATGATATTCCTCCGGCTCAGGACGCAAGGAATCAGGGGGTGTATGACATCCCCCCACCATTGCAAGGGGTATGTTCAAATCAAGTTAATTCGATGTCTAGTAATGCATGCTACTTCAATCCTAGTGTTTTCCATTTAAAAAAACTCAGTAGAGAAGCATTTAAATGCATTCGCTTTGGCTCAGCAGTAGTCTTATCTGAATGCCCTCTTTGTTCACTGTACCTACTAACAGAGCACTGCTTTTCCTTAAATTGCAGGGTCACATGTAAGAGAAAATAAATAATATAATTTTTATTAGTTTCCCCTGGTTACCTAATTAAAGCTTTGTCTGCCAGCAGTGATCAAGTCAGACCCAAAACTGTGATCTGAACTGAAATAACTGCTTTCAAGGCCCTCTTATGTTTCATTGCTTTACTCGGTACAGTACAGTTCAGTGCTGCACGTTTGTTTGTAATAAATTAAAGTATGCTGGGAACCTGTTATTTGCGTTGAATTTAATTAGGGGGTTGCAGAAGTTTGACTCGCTGCAAAAGGCAGATTTCAAGCCTGAGTGAAATCACTTAAAGCTTGCTTCTGTTATTCGTTGATCTGTGTGCTCATGGCATGCTGCATGTTTGTCAGGACTACATTCTGCTCTGGGGTTTATTTGTCAGTAAGTTTGTCAGAATTCCATATCCGTTCTGTGGGAGAGCATAAATATCGGCTTGTAGATATTAGACTGTCAGCAAACCATTTTAGATGCTATGTGGAAATTGAAATTCTTATCTGAAGCTTGTGCTTGTTTGTGTGAATGGAAGTTTTGATGTCGTTTTTGTATCTACAGGTGTATTCAGTACCACCTTTCAGGAGTAACACTGCACAAGATGAGAGCAACTATGACTTTCCCCAACCTCACAAACACAAGCCAGAGGGCGTGTATGATGTTCCGCCATCTTACATCTCCAAATCCACCCAGTTCTCTCAGTCCAATTACGACTTTCCTCCAAGCTCTGAACACCGCATGGCTGCTAACAACGATGGTGGCATCTATGATGTTCCTGCGAGCCAGCCAGCCGTGGCAGGATCCCGTGATCTCTACGACATTCCACAGGGGATGCCACCGCGTGATCGCAACAAGGGCGTCTATGATGTCCCACCTACAGATTCGCGCTCACTGGCTGATGTAACTGATGGCATGAACCGTCTTTCATTCTCCAGCACCGGAAGCACACGCAGCAGCATGTCCACTTCTTCCTCCACGGCAGGATCACCGGCCGAGGGGCGTTTAGCATTAGACTTGGACTCTGCCTTGCAGCGGCTGGGCCGCCTACAGCAGGGACTAGATACTTCCGTCTCTGCCCTCCTCAGCCTCTCCGCCTCACCCAACTGGCGGACGTACGGCTTTATGGAACGCCACGGCAATGAAATACGCCTCACCTTGGAGCGTGTACGTAGCACCCTGGCTGAGATCCTTGCCTTTGGACGAGGGACAGCGGCAAATGCCACGGCCCTGTCTGACCCAGGCCTGCACTCCAAACTGCGGAGGCAGCTTCAGAGGCTGGAAGACTCACAGCAGATCCTGCAGCAAACACATCAGAGCCTAGAAAACAGTGGCTGGGCACTTAACATCCTGGTGGCCTCCGCCAAACAGCAGGGCAAAAGTGATGACCTTGACCGCTTCGTCATGGTGGCACGGACAGTGCCAGATGATGCTAAGCAAGTAGCGTCTACAATAGGGGGCAGTGCGGAGCTGCTTTTCCGAAAGGCGCCAGTAGAGGGCGTTGTTCACCCCTTCACCTGCTCCCCGGCAGAGGAGGACAACCACATATGCCAGACCAAACCTTTCCCCGTGCCGCAGGACAGCGAGAAGTGTGTGAAAAGCTGGATGGAGGATTACGATTATGTCCATTTGCAGGTGAGAACGAGTTTAATAATAGCGTTGTTTTCCATGCAGCTGCTGCCTGGTCTTATGCAGGAATTAAGAGCTTCCGAGTAGGAGGAAAACACTCACCAATCATGATTACTAGTCCTGAATATAATTACCAGCCAGACACTCAAGAATGAAAATGTAACCATTAATATTAGATAGCACTGGCCTCCATTATGCTGTGGAGAGTACATGTTTGATGTCGAGAAGCATAAATGTAATCCTAAAAAGTATTTTGATGAACAGACATCGCAGAGTTCACTGACATTTCCTGCCATCAGTCAGACTCTGCTTCCTTCTGTTAATAACTTGAACTTTTGCCCTTCCTTTATCTAAGACACAAAAAGTCCCAAAAACTTAATCATCTGAAGCCTGTCAATGATAATAATTTGGGTATTGCATCAACAGCATTTCATGACCAACATGTCACATTACAGAGTTAGAGCACCCAAACCTGCTTGTTTTGGAGTGTGGGTGGGGGTGACAGTGGCTAGAGTAGGAATAAACATAAATTAAAATAACATTACAGACACATTATGTGCCCTTTCAAGAATTATCTTGTGCAGCACTATTGATTTGGTCTTACCTTTCATTACACTCTACACACTCGTTCTTTTTCATTTGTGTAACTGCGAGGCAAAGATTATGAAGAGGGTAACTCACATATGAGTGTTTTATACTGACGTTCTCTTGGAATACAGAACTCAGTATGGAGCTGAAGGTCCTGAAGAATGTTGATAGACAATTCATTTGATATTAACCAATTTTTTTGTATAAACTGGGTATTTTTAATTCTGTGAAGCCTGATAAACTATAAATACCCTCAACCCTCAAGCAACACAAGACAAACAGCTAAAACTCTTTTCTCATTTCAAAGGGTAAAGAAGAATTTGAGCGTCAACAGAAGGAGCTCTTAGAAAAGGAAAACATCATGAAACAGAGCAAAGTTCAACTGGGACAGGAACAGGTACGTGTATGATACTGGACTCTCATACAAGTGATCTTGACTGGTCTTTGAATTCGTTTTGACACACTGAGTTCACTTTAACGCTCGTCTATGATGGTTATATAGTGCAAAATAGGTCAAATGTCCTTGGTTCACTTGGTTGGTTTTGATGTTTCATTACGGAAGTTGCCTTTTGACGAGTATGTAAGTATGTCAGAAAGTGTAACATCTCCTTCTATATGTGCCATATTTTGTTAGTGCAATGCAGTTATGAATTGGAGTTAATGTATGGCAACGGGTAATATCACTCCCCTCCATTAAATAGTCTGAAGTTCAGTTCATTACAAGAAAACCATACTACACCAGTAAGAGTCCTTGGACAAGGCGTCTAATGCTTCATTCACCTACATCTGCAACATGTGTTAATTGTACATATCTCTGCATAAGAGCATCTACCAAATGCATAAAAGTAATGCAGGATTGTTTTTTTTTTTCGAAGTAGATCTGACTAATTCTGTTATTAATATTCCCATTTAGAATTAGTAGAAAAATGAACTTTTTAGAGAAATCATATTGAGGCATCTATGATTCAAAGAAACAGGAATAATATCAGGATATATATTTCAGCTGTATGTTCATATGCTTTTATAATTGGATAGCGTAAGATAAAGGATAAGCTTATAGTCAAAGTTCAATAAAAAGTTTCAGCATAGTGCCTGTAGTGAGAAGAGCCACTTTATTAGGTACATCTACCTACTGCACTCATTGTCCAATTTATCAGTCCTACTTACCATATAGGTGCACTTTGTAAACTAAAACTACAGACTGTAGTACATCTGTTTCTCTGCATCATTTGTTAACCCCCTTCACCCTCACCGGACCACCTGTGAACAGTTATCACCAGGTCAGTGGATCATTCTCAGCACAGTAGTGACATGGTAGTGTAATGTTTGTGTTTGTGTGTGTGTGTGGAGTGCACACATAGCTGTGATGCAGGAGTTTTAAACACTGTCATCAGTTACTGTCCTCTCTGTTAGACACTCTGTTAGAACTGTTAGTCCTTGCAGAAGTTATTCATGATGCTTCACAGTTAATGTTGATCAAAACCGGCTATCACATTGCTCTGTGTGCTCCACTTTGTGTAGCGCAGACACACACACACTAACATGCCTCTACCATGTCAGTGTCACTACTGTGCTGAGAATGATCACTTCCCAAATAATACCTGCTCACTGGTGGTCCTGTAGAGGCCTTGACCACTGATGTTGGGGTAAAGGGGGCTAACAATTGGTGCAGAGAAACGGATACAGGCTGTAATTGTAAACTACAGAGTGCACCTATATGGTAAGTCGAGCTGATAAAATGGACGATGAGTGTAAATACAAGGTAGCTTTTACACACTTAAACAGCGCAAGACTGTGCAAACCCGTGATCATTTTCATATCATGATGGCGACTTCTCTTGGACAGGATTTATTTCAACCGTTCTTTAACACCTGTTTCTTTTCTTCCTCTTGCTCTCGCAGATGAACCAGTTCAAGCAGTTGGAGCAGGAGGTGATCAAACCTGTAGAGAACGACATCACCCAGTGGATGTCCCATCAACACTCCACTGGCTCCTCCTCCCCTTCAGACTCCTCCTCCACATCTTCCATGGGGGGCGGGGCTCAGCTGTGTGGGCGGGACAGGCAACTGCTAGGCTTCTATGCCGAACAGTGCGAGCAGCATTTTGTGACTCTGCTAAACGCAGTGGATGCGTTTTTCGGCTGTGTGGCGGCCGGACAGCCACCACGAATCTTTGTAGCACACGCCAAATTTGTCATCCTCAGTGCCCACAAGCTTGTGTTTATTGGGGACACTCTATCACGCCAGGCTTCAGCGTCCGACGTGGCCAATCGGGTGATGGACTCCAGTAACGTGCTTTGCGAGATGCTCAAGACTGTGGTGGGTGCCACCAAGATGGCCGCCCTGCATTACCCAAACACAGCAGCTGTGCAGGAGATGGTGGACCGAGTCACAGACCTTTCACACCAGGCACAGCAGTTTAAAGTGCAGCTCTTACAAATGGCAGCTTTGTGATCTCATCAGCGTGAACCAGTTCTCACAAAGACATTCTGGACATTGTAAAGTTATATGTATTTGGGCACATCATCAAAACGTGTCTTTTGTAAATAAGCTACTGTCTCCTTCTCCTCTGTAAATATTCGGCTCTATTTTTGTTTAGATTTGTTTTATATATTAAGAATGGTATAAATATATATGAATATGAAATTGCTTTCAAGAGCAGTATGTTAACATTCCGTTTTTTTCTTATTGAGCACCTTATAAGTTGCCCTTAAAATTATTATGAACTGTAGATAAATGCTGCATCCACTGCTGGAAGTCAAAGTAGATCTCTTGCATTATGTTGCATTCTATTCTGCAGACATGGTTATAAAAGTAAAAGGCTGTTCGTCACCATATGACTTTTGCTTCATTCTCGTTCTCATATAATGCGAAGTGGGTTTTGAAGACTACACAAATTTTGAGGTTCATTTTAGATTAAAGTGGTGGATTAACAGAATTAACAGAATTTCCTCCTTACCCTATATTTAGATCATCAGATTAAACATGTATCATGTCAAAGTTTACACTATGAGGTTAAAGTAGCTAACACGTAATGGAAGCTTATAACCCACCAATTAGCACAGTTCAAACTACGTGCCTGAAACTGCTTCAAACTACACTGAATCGTTAAATATTTTAAAATAGAATCAGTTATGTGGTTTATAACATATAACTCTTATCTGTAAAAATGGAGAAAATCATGTCACATACCTAAAAATAGCAGTTGTTAGATCAAGTCAGACTTTTGTTCAGAATTTTGTACATTTTTATAGACACTGTTATAATGAACCTTTGCTCTAAGGTTGTCTGTTCACAGAAAGCGATGCAAATTTCTAACAAACAGTAGCACCAAATGTTCAGTACAGTTTTAAGCAGAATTCTGTTAGGAAAAGATAAGATAAGAAAGAACTTTATTTATCCCGAGGGAAATTCTTTTGTCATAAACATGCACTCATTGCAACAAGAGGAATAAGGATAAGGCAGAGTGTTAGGAGGGGAAAAAAATAAATAAATAGTAATAGTGCAAGCAGATTTGGTGACACGGGAACATGGAGAACCACCCCATGTGATTCCTCTGCTCTAGTTGTAAACTCAGCTACATACAACATGATGTCAAAAAGACTCATCTAAGTGCTCATCTATACGTAGTTCATAACACCAAGCCAGATCTAATGTTTGGTCTGTTTAATTGCTCCCATTACCTCATTGGACTAACTGGGGGGTGATAATGTGGAGTGAGTGTGTGTAGATCCGGGCAGCGGACCACATTAATTCTCATTCCATCACACCCACCACAAGATGTACCCGCTGGAGAACTGGCAGGACAGGATCTTCAGTGCTTGGTGAAAACCAACCATTTGCGACTTCTTCACCTTTCAAATTTGACAGAATTCTTGCTCTGACCTGTGTCTACTGGCTATCACTCAAATGCATATTAAAGCCAACAAGGTGTATTTTGATTTTTATTTGAGACTGTACTAATTTAAGAGGAACGCCATATCTCTCAAAGTCAGCAGTCATATTCACTTTTCATACCGAGGAAGATACTTTGATCTCTACACTCCGATATTCGGCCCAGCGCTGCAATCCTGAATCACTATTTGATTGGTGGTAAAGCAAGGGTTCTTAAAGTCATTGAGGAAAATTAAAGCCTGTGGTCATAAGGTCTTTTAGAGGCCATGCCATACAGATTCCACAACAATCATCTTGCCCACCTCAGTACATGTCTTGGATACGGGTGAAAGTAAAAAATCAAGAGATCTTGCAGAATAACATGAGATTAATGACTAAATAATGTACAAACAAGGTAAGAGAGATGTTAAAATGACAATGAACAGGCCAAATTTTAAAACAAGGTTTTGTTATTTATTACGTTTCATCAGGTCCTAAGCTCTTGGAGAGGTGCAAACATTAGAGGGCCAATTACTGAACCATGTGGCACCCCATTGAATAGATATGAAATGTAAGGAGACTGATTTCTTTTTTATTTTTTGCATTTTTCTAAAATGTTGACCTAGTTTAATCTTACATATATATATATATATATATATATATATATATATATCTCCACACTATCTAGGATTCCAACGATCACATGATGCTACCACCATTAAGACGATGAAATCTAACATGTGCCTTCTCTGAGACATGAGAAGCCAACCACAATGCTTTATTTTTTCAAAGACTTGCTTTTACATTCACAATTTCAACAGCAATTTCAATTCTGGAGATTCTGTACTAAAATCAGACACACGTAAATGTAAGCTTCCAGGATCTGCATATCTAGCTTTCAGCTTTGTGTACTTCCTCAGAGAACGGCACTCTGTAGAATGGTTCTCGATAGCTTCCTGCGAGACAGCATTTAAAACATTTTGAAACAAGAAAAAACTACTCATGTGTCAGAACCCTTGAAGCAGGAAACAGCTTGATTTAACTCCAGATTTAACTTCTGCTGGGATGAGTTTTGAGGTCAAGGCCTTGTGTAATAAACAATCAGCTCTCAGAAGAAAATTAACTTTAAAGGAATACTTCAATCATACATGCTGATGTTGCTAACAATGAATGGCAGCTGGTTACCAGTTAGCACAACATCATTTGAAAAATGCGAATCGGTGACTATTAGCTTTAATTCATTGTCAGTAATAGCAGAATTACTGACTGAAACATTACAAGATTTTACCTGCTGGCCTGTTCGTCTTTGGTGTGTAAAATTCCACAGGCAAATTATTCCAACAGCAAAGCTCACGAAGAACGCAGCTGACTAGCCATACCCAGCAAAACTGTATGCAACACTTGTTATAAACAGACATAAACAGGCTAAATAAAACTAAATATTCTGAAAATACACATGATTTTAGACAGGGTACTATTTCACCGTTTCACCATGTTTTCACACAACGGTCAGTCACGGACATGGATGTCCTTCTCGAGTAAAATTAGGAAGATTTTCATTTAAAGCTCTTGTTAGGCTAGGAGTTGAGTTGCCAAAGGCAACAGCAAGAAATGTGAAAGTGTATTTTTCTGTGCTGTAGAGCACTAGTAGCATGATGCGTTATATTCTGCTAATGAAGGTTAGCTAAAGTCAGCTCAGTCAGCACTTCAGCAGTTGTGTAGTTTATTAGAAACAACCATTAAAACCCAGACTAGTTCACAAAGCAGTCCTGCCAGAAATGAAAGAGGGAGAGATGTTTAAAACAAACATAACTGTGTTATGCAGCCAGCATTTTTATGCAAAAACCTTTAAAAATAAAACAGCCTCTCGCTGCAACTGCTTAAATGGTTTTGGGCTCTGTTCTGATTCGATCTGGACTAGTCATGTGTGTTGAATTTGTTTTGGAAACAGACAAAAGACAACATGGAAAAAAAGGTGTGCAGTATAGAAGTATAATCTACACGTGTCATCAGTCAGTGATTTGTTATTTTTTAACAGCATGGAGTGGGGGGTGGTAAGGGGGTGAAAATGGGAGCAGACCCCTACTCTCACACCACCAACCAACACACACACTTAACAAGGGGAATGGATGCATTCTGGTAATTTTGCTAATAAGGGAAGTGGCATCTCCCCACAGCCCCACAGGTCAAACTACTTTGCTGCCACATAAGTAAAAGTCAATGGACAGAAAGAACCATGTTGTGACAAGGTTGGGGTTTGTGCGCCCTTTAGTGGGCGTTTAACAGAATTACATTAATTTCAATGTGTTTCATTTAACATGTATTAATAAACCAATTAGGTGTTTTCTGAAGTATAAGGAGATCCGTCAGTTATTTACTGCAACTGTGCAGAACTGAGGTCCTCATCAGTCAAAAAAAAAGTACCAGGTGGTCATTTCTGCTCAGATATATTTCTGGACATAACAGTTCAATCTGCACATGCTTTAACTTACTACTGACTGTTCCTCTGGCTTCAGCCACAGTTCCCATGATTTAGTCAGCTTGAGGGCTGGGGGGGGGGAAAAAAAAACTTTACAGGAATAGGCAAAACTTTCTTTTCCTTCTTCATGCAAGTTTCACATAATATAAAAGATAGCTTCTGTGTTCCAAAAAAGAAAATAAAAAGAGCAAAAGTGTCATTATTTTATTATGTCATTACTGTTTTTGGACTGTGACGATACACTGAATAAAAAAAGCTTGTTCACTAGTCAGTCAGTTTCAGGAATGTTCAATCGAATGTTATTTCAGTATTTTATTAATGCAGGATGAACTGTTGAGTGTTCCATTTGTCTTGTGATTCTTCCAAAAAAACACCAACATTAAACAAAATTAAACAATTAGGTTTAATAATAAATGTAAGGTCACAAACATGTAGTAAAGCACCTCATTCAGCACAGGCCCTGCAGGCTTACGGACAACAGAAACTGCAATCTAGCAGAGAAAAAAATATATATTTCACACACACACACACACACACACACACAAACACGCGCACACATATTCACATCTTAAAGTGGCAAAGTCCAGGTAAAACTAGACCAGAGTCTGTTAAAGCAATGCAGCAAATACACATGACAAATAGGAGCAGACAAGTCAACTGGAATGCATTTCCATCAGAAAATGTGAAGTGTGATCGCGCGGTTAAAATGGTAACAGTGGATGTTACCAGGGGCGGATCTAGAAAAATATTTATGTGGTGGCAAGAGGGGGGCAGGAATTTTTGAGAGGTGGCAACCTATGGCAGCTCCCAACTGTTCCAAGAACCTTGGAGTGAGATTTTGGGGTGTGGGTGGCCGAGGCGGCCGGGGGAGGGGGTGTTACGACCGTCATCTCTCGGCGTTATCTCGTACTGCATTCAGCGCAGTCGGACTTTGGAGATTCGCGCTCGTAAATGTCAAATTGGCCGTAATTTTTCTTTTAATTCGTTGCTGCCAACTGGGGTGGCAAGGCTTTCTTTTAGGGTGGCATTTGCCACCCTATGCCACCCCAGTAGATCTGCCCCTGGATGTTACTAGGTGTTTGCTATGTGTTGCAAGGTGGTTACTAATGGTTGTTATGCCGTTGCTAGGTGGTAATGGTGCAGCAGTTACATTCTGGTGGCTCTAACTTTAACTTTTTAACTTTCTGTGAGGGAGCTTTTAGAGATGTTACCAGTTGAAGACAGTTGAAAATGGGTGGAGCGAAAGGGGGAGGGGGGACATGACGGAGCAGAAAGCTCATTTCAAACCAGGCTAACTAACTCCAGTATAATTGTTTCCTTATTAATAACCACAACAACAGTTACAAATATTTTTCATGTAATAAATTACTCACTGAGGGCTAAATATAGGCTTCTTTTCTGATATGCTCACCTGAAAATGGGTGGGGAAAAAAGGCCCGTTGTCACGTCTGGGCCACCTCGGTCACGCCCCCAACGCAGTCTCTCTCTCGAGTTTGTGATGACGTCATGTGTTGTGTGTCTGGTCTTCAGGTGCCGGTAGTCAACAGGTGTTAGCACTGAGTGCATTAGCATGGTTGCTAGGCACCTGAGGACATGTCCACCTGTCTTACATGTCAGTTAAGTACCTCTTGTTTAGAAGTTTATTGTCTGTGTGGTATGATTGGTTGTCGTTGTCTTAGTGTGGCTTTAAAAGCCAAACCGATCTGGTCACTGTTCTCTACATCTGATGCCTTCTGGGCAATGTAGCAAGGTTGTATGCTGTGGTGCGTGGTTTCCAGTGTATGTTCCGTCACTGTTCCAGCCAGTGGATCTTTCAAGAACCTTTTGGATTACATCTACATGGAAGAATCTCCAAGTGGCAGTTGGAGGAGTACTTCTCTCAGCTCCATTGAGTGAGGCTAAAGACTCTTGTTAGCAAGCCACGTATCACTGACGGTCTGTTCTGTGTTTTCCCCAATCTGTATCCACAGGAGTGAGGAGCAAAGCCGTCCCCACTAGCGGCAGAAAGTAGTGGAACTTTCTAGGTGGCTTCGTTGATTCACCTGCCACAAAAAACAAAGTACCTCGGCAGTACGGCCGAGAGAACGTCCCCTCTGGAGCTGGAGTTCGTCCGTGATGTGAAGCACCCGTTAAAAGACTTTGCTTTAGTTATATCTTTAGTGTTTGTTACGTTAGAGCTCGTGACCTCTTCTCTATTCCTGTGTTCATTAAAACTACTATTCTTATACTTATTTTCCTGCATCTGTGTCCTTCCATCCATACCTGCCATGACAATGGGGGAATGATTGAATTTAAGTGATCAATACTTGGCCCCTGATCAACCAATCAAAAAGTTGTATACATGTGCAATACACCAGGTTTTAATGAACATTTTACAGTTGGAACCATGTCAAATATTCAAACGGCCTAGGGGGAGAAGTGGTACCATTTTTGGCTATGAAAGAATAACTGGATTCCATTTTTGAGAGAAAAAAGCAATGTGTGACTGCATGGTTGCTATGGTAACTGTTATTGTGTTGCTAGGTGATTTATATGGCAGTGCAGGTGGTTGCTAAGGTGTGGCTAGCCAGTTGCTGTGGTAACTAGTGGTTGCCATGGTGTTGCTAGGTTGTTGCTATGATGTTCAAAAAGACAGGGGTTCTAAAACTTCCTTACAATGTGTGGGCTGCCAATACTTGGCATGTACCCAAACTTCTGCAGATAGAGTAGAGGCATTGGTTTTTATGGCCAAAAGAAAGTATGAAAAGAAAAAAAACTCAATTTTTCGAATCCTCAACACAAACCTAGTGAGCTACAGAGGAGGGGCTTGCTGACACACAAACACGGCATTTATAGTAAAGGACTGCTAAAAAAGGTGGCGCAAACCACACGCACCCAAAACGGGTTTGAAAGAGCGTGCCTAGCCGTGAAAGAGATTAAACAGCAAAAAGAAAATGCTTGAGAAAAAAAAACATCTGGTTCAGTTAAACACTCTAACTTTTTACTCCGTTCACAGGGCTTGTCTCTCCTAACGCTGTGAGTTTAGCGGCTGATTTCGCTGCAGTGTTTTCTCTGGGTCTTTGCCTGCATGGTGGCAGAATAAGCTGACGTCACAACGCTCACTCAAAAACTCTCATACACTGTAAAGGCAGCGCACCCCTGTGCTCTCTCTCCCCCCATAAAGTGGCTGGTGCATTGGGGGGGGGGTGACACAACGGAGCAGAAATCACTCTAACACCAACGGATCATTTTCTTATTAATAACCATAACGACAGTTACAAATGTTTTTCATTAATTAAATTACAGGCACTGAGAGCTGTAGGCTTCTTGTGTGCCTGAAAACGGGTGGGAAAAGAAAAGAGATTACAACAAAAGTTCACTTGAGCAAAAAATGGCTGGCTGACTTACACTTTCAAACGAACACACTCTTGACTCATTCCTGTCACGGGGCTCATCTCTCTTAACACCGTGTGTTAAGCGGCTGATTTCTCGTCTGAAGCTCGCAGAGTGCCGTGACGTCCAAATGGCCCCATGTTCCACCAGTGCCAGTCTATGGAGAAAATGATCGATTTTAAATGCTCAATACTTGGCCACTGATCAACCGATCAAAAAGCTGTATAAATGTGCAATAAGCTGAATATCAATGAATGTTTTAGCACTGGAGCGGTGCCAATATTTCAAAACTGTAGTACGTGAAGAGGCACCAAATTCCAGTTGTAAAAAAAAAATAATAAAAAACAAAAGAACAACAGTAATGTGATTGATGACATAATCACACTAATAAAAACTAGAATGCATTTCTGCAAGAAAACAAAGCGTGATTGCACAGTTGCTATGGTAACTGTGGTTGTTAATACACAGTTGCTATGGTGTTGCTAGGTGGTTACTAATGGTGCAGCAGTTACATTCTGGCACCTCTAACTTTTTAAATTTCTATGAGGGAATTCTTGATGCAGAATTCCCCCTTCAAAATGGATGGAGCTGGTTTAGTATGTGTTGAGTCCAGCTTCCAGAGGCTGGCCATCTAGGCCTCGTACGGGAAGAGATGCAGTTTGTGCATGAACACTCCTAGTTCCCGGCTGCTCTGGAGTCAATGAGTGCTGAAAAACCAATAGCTTGGACTCTAACTGAGTACAACTGGGGCTAAAAACTAAAATGCTCAGTATGCAGGTTGAAACACTGACAATATTTCACAAAAATGGATACAAAGACTGGGGTTATTTGTATCAGAGAATCAGAGTCATGTGATTAAAACTCAGGTGAACCTGATAAAGTCCTTAGTGGTGTGTGTGTGTGTAAACTGGGTTGGTGGAATGGAGCTGGGTTCAGGATGAGAGCTAATATCCAGACCGGAGTCTCGTCATTGCCTGATAATCGCTTTACTGTGCTGCAGCCAGTGAAGAATTGGTAAAACATCACTGTTAATGAAAGTACAGGGAAAATCTCATTTTCACTGTTTTCTCCATACCAAAATGCAGTCAAGATAAATTTGGAATCCAAAGGTTGCTTCATAAGTTATGTACTGTAGCTAAAGTGAGGGGAAACAAATACTGAACAGAGTTCAAAAGTTGTCTCGTCTGACCAGAGTATTTTGACAAACAGCACTGACTTGTCTAAATGCTTTTATCTAAGTTTTAGATGCACAATTCTTCATAAATGATCAGCCAGCTCACAGTCTAAAAGATAAACAGCTAATGTTAAATGGCAGCCCCATTTGTAATCATCCACTCGTCGTATGCCTTGAAATAAAGAACTTTCAAAGTCAAAGTAAACTTTACTGTGTGTACGGTGAGATGAGACGGCATGACTCCAGATTTACAGAGAACAAAAAGACACACTGATCACACTTACGTGAATAAAATATAAATGTAAACTCTAAACTAGAGGTGCAATTTAGTGCAAAGGTCAGTTTTCCAAAAATTGCAAATGTGGCGTTAGCAGTCAAGTGGAAAACAAACAGAATACTGGAATGCAATTATGTGTGCTTTATATGTGCATACGACTAGCAGCAGTTCAATAGAAATATATAGTCAATCTATGAAAATACAGAAACTCTGAGACAATTTTCAAATACAAACGTAACATGGATGTGTTTCAAGCATGTAGCTGCATGTGCATCATAAAAAAGTAATGTGTAAAGTGCAAAAGTGGACCGTCAAGTCAGTTCACGGTTCAGATGTGTGGGAGGTAGCGTGCCCGGCAATCTACTGAAAAAAATTGAACTTTAGAATTTTCAATGTGGTACCCCCTCAAGTTTCAGAATTTTAGGTCAACATTTACTGGTTGCTCAACACAAGTAAAGTTTCTACTGTATTGCGATTCTTCGTTTTTCCTGTGCTATGGTAAGCAATTACATCTGTTTTGTTACTTCTTTAATAAATTACAAGATCTGTATGAGTATTCTTTGAATGCCATGTTGTTTTTGAAGAAAACAAATGCAAACAAATTCTTGAGTTCAATCTTTTATTAAAATAAAATTGCTTACAAGCAGTGTATATTGTGGTATGTAACTGTCGATTGTAATGTGCGGCCAAAATGTAAGCATTC
>JBBPCZ010000148.1:7668793-7681189 GCA_037974445.1 Brycinus macrolepidotus | reverse complement strand
TGTATATATATATATATATATATATAAATAGATTGACATAGATAGACAGATGTATATATATAGCCATATTTTAGCTCCACCCACTCACACTGTCATTATAAGGAGTGTTTCAAACCAGACTGACTTCAAAATAAAAATAAAAAACAGCCTGTTTAAGCCAATTGATGAAATACTCTAAGAAATAAAGAGAAGCTAGCAAATGGTCATATAATGAATTCAAATGAATGAATAAAATGAATTTTGACTGTTTCAGCACATAAACCCCACATATCATTTGTGTTCATTATAGTTTGGAAAATATAATCCAACATATTTTAACACTCTACTTATTTTTAATCAATAAAATCTTTTTTAAAAAGCATGAATAACTGCAGACACTGACTTGCCCCGTGTGTCCACTGTACATCCTGAGAGCAGTGTTCTGAGTGACTGGGCCGCCCCAGGCCCCCTGATAAGCTAATGGCAATGTCTTCTGGTGCGGATTATCTGTTTGGCTTGTAAAGGGGCCCAAAATTTCAAGAAAGGGATTCTCCAGCAATTATAAAAGTGCTCTTTAAACGAGCCCGGGCCTCTGGGCTGCTCAGGCTGGGTCTCCTGAGTCTCGGAGGGGAGTGTTGTCAATGGAGACAGAGATCAGTCCAGACAATGATGTGCACACTAGCATAGCGGCTAACGAGCTCACAGCAGCTAACGGGCTACGACAATCTCTCTAATACACAGAGACGGGGGTGTAGCGGCTCATCAGCTGGGTTTACAGTCGTTAAGTAAGAAAGCAAGACGTACAATACATTGTCTATTAGAAAACAGTGCAGGGATGCAGGGGTGGGGAGAGCACTGGCCCCATCAGACATGAAAGAGAACAACAACAATATCACTGCAGAGAAAAAGAGATACACACCCATAACCAGGACATTTTTCCCCGATGGCAGTTTGGACCGTGAACGCGTGGAGACCTCACTCAGTATCGAGGACCTAAACGGAGAGAAGAAAACGGGCGTTGGCAACAAAATCCAGTCTTTAAACAAAAACCCTGGAGCTGAGCTGAGTGGGCACCTGTCTGTCTGGACACGCCGGCTCAACGCCCAAATAAAGGGTTCTGAACAACCAAAGCCAGGTCCCCCAGCGACACACACCTGCTTTTGTTACTGAAAGTAACGGCTCTGCTTACCATAAATTCTGTCCGTCGTCCTCCTCCGGGTTCTGGCTCTCAGCAGCGCTGTTATTTACAGTTAAGCTAGCAGATAGCAGAGTATTCCTCCCTGCAGTCGCCATCTTCGCAGGCTTGTGACACCCAGCCTACAAAAGAGCCCGGATGTACAGAGGACCGGGCTGGGCGTGGACCTGCAATCACGGTCCGAATCTCAGAACACATACACATACAATCTAAATGCACACACACACTCTAAATACATAGACACACACACTCAAACACACTAAACACACACACTCTAAATACATGCACTAAACACACACAGAGAACACACACGTGTACACTCTAAATACACACTAAATACACACACACACAACCACGGTCTGAATCTCAGAATACACACACAGCAGCTGGTGGCCTGGTGGTTAAGGAGTTGCCCCTGCAATAAGAAGGTTGTGGGTTTGAATCCTAGGACTGCTAGTGGCACCACTGAGGTGCCTTTGAGCAAAGTGCTCCCTGGGTGCTGTGTTCCTGGCTGCCCACTGCTTCATTAAGTGAATGGGTTAAAAGCAGAGAAAGAATTTTGTGCTGTTCACATATAAGATAAGATAAGATATCCCTTTATTAGTCCCACAAGTGGGAAATTTGCTTTGTCACGACAGAAAGTGGACAGTACAAAGAGCATCAAAGATTAAAAAACAATAGAATAGAATAAAATACTACACCAACAGTGCAGTATAAAATGTACAATATACAATCTAGAAATATAAAATATGGACATCTGTATAGTAAAATATATACATATATGAGAAATGGACACTTTAAACACACACACAATCACGGTCTTAATTTCAGAAAACACACACAGCGAGACCACAACCAACCAATGGGCTTCAGTCACAGAACAAATTGTTTTGGTCTTTGAAAACGAATGCCCGAGGATGCAGGACAAAGGAGGGCTTTCCTTGAGGGGATTTAGGTCACGTCATCTTCATCTGGCCACAACTTCTGTCTGACTTCTGTTTCAGAGCACTGTCGCACTAATACTACTGACTACTTTAAACTTAGGTTTGGCTGTACAGGACCACGCACTGATAGCTATTTCATATATATTTTTGTATATGTATGTGTGTGTGTGGGGGGGTGTGTATGTATTGTATGGACAAATGTATTGGAACACACCTCTTAATTATTGAATTCAGGTGGCCCCTTACTTCAAGTGAAAGGCTTAATCTTAATGCTTCAGTGCACAAAGCAAGCTCCATAAAGACATGGTGGGATGAGTTCGGTGTGGAAGAACTTGACTGGCCCGCACAGAGCCCTGACCTCAATCCCATCCAACGCCTTTGGGATGAACTGGAATGGAGATTGTGAGCCAGGCCTTCTCGTCCAACATCAGTGCCTGACTTTATAAATGTTCGACAGAATGAATGGGCACAAATTCCCAAAGAAACTCCAAAATCTTGTGGAAAGCCTTCCAAGAAGAGTGGATGCAAAGGGGGGACCAACTCCATATGAAAGTCTATGTATTTGAATGCAATGTAATTAAAGTCCCTGTTGGTGTAATGTGCATAGTGTATATAATAGATACATACACATATGGACACTACCAGTCAAAACTTTTGCACACCACAGGTTTTTACCACTTATTTCATAAACTGCAGGTTTTTATTCTTTTGGAATTTGTTGAATGAACAACACTAAATGAAAATGTGTCAAATAAAACACATAAAGTATAAAGTTTCCTTTATAACATGGGAAGAATCTGTAACAGTGCATGTCTGACATCCTATTAACTGGTTGTGTGGTGATGCAGAGTCAAATTCTAGGCTGTCCTTTAACTTTAAATGCACTAGTTAACTGTTTCATGCCATTAGCTGTCACATAATGACTTGTTAAATATCTAACAGTTGTCTAGTGATCCACATTGTTAATACACATTATAGTTATATTAGTGGTGGTGAATAAAAATCTGTCATTTTCTGGCTACTAAAGGTACTTAAATGGTGAACATTATTTGTTAGCAAAGAATATTGAGTGTATTTTTAGTAAATATTGAGTAAACAATATGAAAATGTAGAAAGTCTACACTTTTGACAGGCATATACTATTATATGTAATATATATGCTATTTATTTATACCATATAAATGTAAAAGAAAGTCGAGTTTGAATTGTCATGTTGCTGAACAAATTGACAAAGAAAGAAAGAAAGAAAGAAAAAAGGAAAGAAAGAAAGAAAGAAACATGGAAGGAATCCCCAAATGAACTCAAAAACAGTCAACAGAAAGAAAGAAAGAAAGAAAAAAGAGTGGAAGGAATCCTCAAATGAACTCAAAAACAGTCACCGCAAAGAAAGAAAGAAAGAAAGAAAGAAAAAAGGAAAGAAAGAAAGAAAGGAAGAAAGAAGAGTGGAAGGAATCCTCAAATGAATTCAAAAACAGTCAGTAGAAAGAAAGAAAGAAAGAAAGAAAGAAAAAAGGGTAGAAGTAATCCCCAAATGAACTCAAAAACAGTCAGCAGAAAGAAAGAAAGAAAGAAAGATAGGAAAAAGAAAGAAAGAAAGAAATGTATAAGGAATCCCCAAATTAACTCAAAAACAGTCTGCAGAAACAAAGAAAGAAAGAAAGAAGGAACAAAAGAAAGAAAGAAAGAAAGAAAGGTGGAAGGAATCCCCAAATGAACTCAAAAACAGGCAGCAGAAAGAAAGAAAGAAAGAAAGAAAAACATGGAAGGAATCCCCAAATAAACTCAAAAACAGTCAGCAGAAAGAAAGAAAAGAAAAGAAAGAAAGAAAGAAAAGAAAAGAAAGAAAGAAAGAAAAAAGAAAGAAAGAAAGAGAAAGAAAGAAAGAAAGAGAAAGAAAGAAAGAAAGAAGTATGAAAGGAATCTTCAAATGAACTAAAACACAGTCAGCAGAAAAAAAGAAAAAAGTAAGATAGGAAAAAAAATGAATAAAGAAACAAAGAAAGAAAGAAGAGTGGAAGGAATCCTCAAATGAACTCAAAAACAGACAGCAGAAAGAAAGAAAGAAAGAAGGAATACCCAAATGAACTCAAAAACAGGCAGCAGAAAGAAAGAAAGAATTATAGAAAGAAAGACAAAAAGAAAGGTAGAAGGAATCCCCAAATTAACTCAAAAACAGTCAGCAGAAGGAAAGAAAGAAAGGTGGAAGGAATCCCCAAATGAATTCAAAAACAGGCAGCAGAAAGAAAGAAAGAAAGATAGTAAAAACAAAGAAAGAAAGAAAGAAAGGTGGAAGGAATCCTCAAATGAACTCAAAAACAGGCAGCAGAAAGAAAGAAAGAAAGAAAAAAGAAAGAGAAAGAAAGAAAGAAAGAAAGAAAGGTGGAAGGAATCCCCCAATTGACCTCAAAAATGGGCAGCAGAAAGACAGAAAGAAAGAAAGAAAGAAAGAAAGAAAGAAAGGTGGAAGGAATCCTCAAATGAACTCAAAAACAGTCAGCAGAATGAAAGAAAGAAAGAAAGAAAGAAACAAACAAACAAACGTGGAAGGAATCCCCAAATGAGCTCAGTACCAGTCAGTAGTCAGTTTCTCCTCTGAGCCTGTGTTGACTCTGATGTCGGCTCTGGTGCTGAGTGTTGAGGGTTGACTCTGGTGTTGAGTGTTGAGTGTTGACTTTGGTGTTGACTCTGGTGCTGAGTGTTGACTCTGATGTTGAGTGTTGACTCTGGTGCTGAGTGTTGAGTGTTGACCCTGGTGTTGACTCTGGTGTTGAGTGTTGAGTGTTGACTCTGGTGCTGAGTGTGGAGTGTTGACCCTGGTGTTGACTCTGGTGTTGAGTGTTGAGTGTTGACTCTGGTGTTGAGTGTTGACTCTGGTGCTGAGTGTGGAGTGTTGACCCTGGTGTTAACTCTGGTGTTGACCCTGGTGTTGACTCTGGTGTTGACTCTGGTGTTGAGTGTTGAGTGTTGACTTTGGTGTTGAGTGTTGAGTGTTGACTCTGGTGCTGATTGTGCTGAACAAAGGTGGAAGGAATCCCCAAATCAGCTCAGTACCAGTCAGTAGTCAGTCTCTCCTCCAGTATCACCTGAGCTCGTGTTGACTCTCATGTTGACTCTGTTGTTGAGTGTTGAGTGTTGGCTCTGGTGTTGAGTGTTGACCCTGGTGTTGACTCTGGTGTTGACTCTGGTGTTGAGTGTTGACTCTGGTGTTGAGTGTTGAGTGTTGACTCTGGTGCTGAGTGTGGAGTGTTGACCCTGGTGTTGAGTCTGGTGTTGAGTGTTGAGTGTTGACTGTTGACTCTGGTGCTGAGTGTGGAGTGTTGACCCTGGTGTTGACTCTGGTGTTGAGCATTGAGTGTTGGCTTTGGTGTTGAGTGTTGAGTGTTGACTCTGGTGCTGATTGTGCTGAACAAAAGTGGAAGGAATCCCCAAATCAGCTCAGTACCAGTCAGTAGTCAGTCTCTCCTCCAGTATCACCTGAGCTCGTGTTGACTCTCGTGTTGACTCTGGTGTTGAGTGTTGACTCTGGTTTTGAGTGTTGACTCTGGTGTTGACTCTGGTTCTGAGTGTTGAGTGTTGACTCTGGTGTTGAGTGTTGATTGTTGACTCTGGTGCTAAGTGTTGAGTGTTGACCCTGGTGCTCAGTGTTGAGTGTTGACCCTGGTGCTGAGTGTTCAGTGTTGACCCTGGTGTTGACTCTGTTGTTGAGTGTTGAGTGTTGGCTCTGGTGTTGAGTGTTGACCCTGGTGTTGACTCTGGTGTTGACTCTGGGGTTGAGTGTTGACTCTGGTGTTGAGTGTTGACTTTGGTGTTGACTCTGGAGCTGAGTGTTGACTCTGGTGCTGATTGTTGAGTGTTGACCCTGGTGTTGACTCTAGTGTTGACTCTGATGTTGAGTGTTGAGTGTTGAGCCTGGTGTTGACTCTGGTGCTGAGTGTTGAGTGTTCACTCTGGTGCTGAGTGTTGACTCTGGTGTTCACTCTGGTGCTGAGTGTTGAGTGTTCACTCTGGTGTTGACTCTGATGCTGAGTGTTGAGTGCTGGGTGTTGAGTGTTGACTCTGGTATTGACTCTGGTGCTGAGTGTTGAGTGCTAAGTGCTGAGTGTTGTGTTGAGTGTTGACTCTGGTGCTGAGTTTTGACTCTGGTGTTGACTCTGGTGCTGAGTGTTGAGTGCTGAGTGTTGTGTTGAGTGTTGACTCTGGGGCTGAGTGCTGAGTGCTGAGTGAGTGTCTGTGATTCCTCCGCTTGTCCTGCAGGGGGCAGTGCTGCTCCGTGCTCCCGGGGCTTGTCAATGGGAGGACGGTTAAAAGTGCAGGTGAGTGGTGTTTCTCCGCTGTGCTGGGAGGCAGGGCAGCAGTCAGGACCAGGCACTCAGGTCTGAACCCCGTGGAGGCGTTTATACCGCCGTGGTGGACTGAATGAGGGTCGGGCGGTGGGGAATGGATGATCTTCTCTCTGTGGAACATGAAATCCCTCTCACCTCGATCCCAGAACTGAAGAAGTTTCCATCCATCGTCTGGGACTATTTATACACACTGACAGTGGGTGAGTTCTGCTTCTCTGTTTTTAAAACGCCAGCAAGAAATAGAGACAGAAAATAACAAAAGGATAAATCTACTCATCTTATCATGGATGGACCATGTTTTGCTTGTTGGAGGTGTTTCCTGAGTCTGTTATGGAGCTGAATGAAGTGTCCAACATACTGCAGCTCATTTAATACAGGACATATAGAAAAAGGGGGATTTAGGAGCTTGATGCTGTTGTAGATTTGTCTAAATATCATAAACGACTGTCATACAGTCACAGATCTGAGAACAGTCGTTTAGTTAACTTTTAGTCAAATTTTGACTTCTGACATCAGTACTTTTATCATTGAAAAAGTGCTTAATGGAGATCTCCCTCTCATACACCATCCTTACTTGTAGGGTTCGTATGTGATTTTTTTTATTCGTAATTTTTATTTATATGCCTGTACTGGTTAATTTGTGCTCTATAAATGTATGTCATGTTACCTTCAACACCCTCAGTGCTGAATGAGCTCCTACAGTGTTGATTTATGTCCAGATGGACTTCTGTGTTTTACATGGACTTCTAAGTTCTAACTTTAGTTCCGTTCATATGTCTTTTTGTGTCTCAGAAACGAAAAGTACCGTGGCCTTTGGCTCCCTTCGCTTAGTGGTTAAGGAGTTAGGGAACTGCCCCTCAAATCAGAAGGTTGAGGGTTCGAATCCCAGGACTGGGACCACTGAGGTAGCCTTGAGCAAAGTACAGTTCCCACACGCTGCTCCCCGGGCTCTGTGTTCCTGGCTGCCGGCTGCTTCACTTGGCCAATGGGTTAAATTTCACACTGTGTGCTGTGGTGTGTTCACGCGTGACTATAAGGGCCACAGCTTCTGAATGAGCTCCTACAGTGTTCATTTACATCCCGATGGACTTCTGTGTTTTACTGTCTAGCTGAGTTCTAGCTTCATTTCAGTTCATCATACGCCGTTTTGTGTCTCTGAAACGAAAAGTACTGTAGCCTTTGGCTCCCTTCACCTGAGACCGTTTCTCAGTCCCCGCTCTACTGAACACCTGCACGGGGCTTCTGTTCACACGCGTTGTTTTTTCCCACCCGTTTTCGTATAAGCCTCGCCTACCTGTACTATGATTGGCTGATAGTCCGCGCTGACCGTTGAACATGAACTATTAGCCAATCGTGATGTAGGGTGTAGGAGAACATCAGCCAATGGTAGCACAGAGGGGCGGGACTTGTCGAAATACGGGTGGGGAATGAAAAATAATGACGCGGCTCACGCGCGTGACACCTTCTTTTAGTAGTGAAGATGCGTGAAATTAACTTGAGAAAGGTGAGAAATCCCCCCCCCCCATTCCTCAATGAAACGACCCCAGTGGCACTGTATGGGGCACTTCGTCTAAAAATTGTAAAGTGGCACAGTGTGAACAGGGGCACACATTGTAAACAATGTGAAATTCTTTCTCTGCATTTAACCCATTCACCAAGTGAAGCAGTGGGCAGACACCAAGGGGGCACCTGCACAGCAGTGTGTGGGGACGGTACTTTGCTCAACAGAACCTCAGTGGTGCCACTACCAGTCCTGGGATTCAAACCCATGACCTTCTGATCACAGGGGCAACTCCCTAACCACCAGCTGCCCCAAAAAAAGTCCAACCTTCCCCACTTATGAACGCTCGGAAGGCATGAATAATTGAGCGAGGCAGAGAGATACACATTCACTGCTGTAGTGTATTCGGGTCAGGTCTTCCAGCTATGTTCCCTGGAAGGGGATTCCACTGGGACCGCCCTGCGCTCATTCCACATGCTGCCTTCACAGTTTGGAGACTAGCTGTGAATATCTCTGTACTGTGTAACGGATTTGTCTGTTAAAGAGGAGCATTAGTTTGGGGTCTTCAGTAGACCTGTAGTTCAGGCCACCTGACTCATCACATGCCTGTAGGCTATATGGTCCTAAGGGTGTTGGCTTCAATACAAATAGTTTACTTTATGTTTACCGTTTGTGTGTGTCTCAGGGCTCCACTGTTTGTTCCTGGTATCTCATGTGTTGATTACTGATGAAATTCAGTATTTTTTTCAAATATATCACAGTATTACAGCATGATATTTCAATGTTCAGTAATAAAGTTAATGCTTGCTTCCACAGTACTGCTATTCTGTACTTAAAGTGAAGTAAAGTGGCCCCTTATAGTCACGTGTGCACAATGTGAAATTCTTTCTCTGCATTTAACCCATTCACCAAGTAAAGCAGTGAGCTGCCAGCAACGCAGCACCCAGGGAGCACTCAGGGGTATCTCAGTGGTGCCACTGGAAGTCCTGAGATTCAAACCAACAACCTTCTGATTGCAGAGGCAACTCCCTAACCACCAGGCCAGACAGCTGCCCTAAAATGTCTTAGGGGACCGCCCGAACAGGGACTTGAACCCTGGACCCTCAGATTAAAAGTCTGATGCTCTACCGACTGAGCTATCCAGGCTCTAAAGAATGGTTTGACAACTTAGCTTTTTGTAATAGGCCCAAAGAGGTCGAATGATACCACAAACATTAACCTGACATAAAACAGAAATGAAATCTGCTACTTAGTTTGTCATGTATTTTAAATTGTTCTTTATTACAATTTGAAACACTCTGTAAATATCATACTCTGCAACTGTCAGGTCCTTTTGTAAACTGGTTAACAAAAGGATATAATTCTCATTACCTATCATTTATATTGCTAAGAAATGAAAAGCAGTATCGTGGTATATCATGTTATAAAGTGTACACTGAAGTGCCACTTCAGTGGGTACCTAATGAAGTGTCTTCAAAGTGTCTACTTATGCCCCTCTTCATTAGCCACATCCAACTTGTATTTACACTCATTGCCCATTTTCTTAGCCCCACATAGATGCAGTTTATAGTTTAATTACAGACTGTAGTCCATCTGTATTTCTGCATCATTGGTTAGGCCTCTTTACCCCCATCATCAATGGTCAGAATCGACCATCTGGGGTGTTTAAAAACTCCAGCTGCATGTGATCCGTTCTGTGCAGCACACACACACACACACACACACTATCATGCCAGTGTCACTGCTGTGCTGAGAAAGATCAATCTCACAAGTAATACCTGCTCACTGGTGGTCCTGTGGAGGTCTTCACTATTGATTTACAGGATAAAGTGGCCTAACACTGATGCAGGGAAACAGCCACACTACAGTCTGTAATTGTAAAGTCCAAAGTGCTTTTATATGTCGCCAGTGTCCTTCCACGGACCACTTTTGGTTGGTACTAACCACTGCATAAAGGGAATACCCCACAAGACCTACCAGAAGAAGCCCTGATCCAGTTGTCTATCCATCAGAATTTGGCCCCTGTCAAAGTCACTTTGATTCTTATGCTTGACCATTTTTCCTGCTACCAATGCATCAAGAATTGTGCTGCCTAATTAATCCCACCCACTGACAGGTGTCATTGTAACAAGGTAAACTGACTTAAACTGTTAGTGGTTTTAATCTTGTGACTGACTGACACAGCATTATTTGTTGGACAGCAGTGTTGGACTATATGTATGTAGTCCAGCATTACTGTCCAACACTTGTTTCACTCATGTCCTCTTGTTGCTAATGTCTTGTACTCCATGTTCCAGCTTGAGCACATCTCAAAATGAGTAACATCTACGAGTCTGCAGCCACCACTCTGGGCCTCTTCAACAGCCCCTGCCTGACCAAAGTGGAGCTGCGAGTAGCATGCAAAGGTATCTCAGACAGGGATGCACTGTCCAAACCAGATCCTTGTGTGGTCCTTAAGATGCAGTCCCATGGACAGTGGTTTGAGGTAGGTGCAATGCAGCTTATATGACTGTCGGTTCCTCCTCTTGCACTTTAATCCTTCAACCTTCTATCCCTTCCCTTTCCTTTTTCCTTTCCCTTGCTCCATCTCTCTCTCTCTCTCTCTCTCTCTCTCTCTCTCTCATCAAGCACCTAAACCAAACAAGGATGTCTCCAACACATCCTTGCAAACACCCCCACCCCACCATAGTAGCTGCTATCTTGTTACACAGAATGATAAAGCTGGACTGTCATAGCTGATGTATTTTGAAACCCAGTCCGGATGTTTTGTACAGTTAAATAAGATGGAAATCAATAGGCATCAACCTATTTAATCTTTTTAGTCGGTATCAGTAACAAGAGTCAGAATCTGAGGTTAAAATCAACACCATACCATGCTCCACCGCTGTGCTGAAACGTGTTTGGACTGTGCAAGGCACAGATGCTCCTGTGGAGATAATGAAGATCTATGCAGCAGCCCAAACAACATCCAAAACTGCCTTTAAATGATATCGGTCTGGTTTTTCAACCTAGGCTAAGCATGGTCAACACTAAAGTGGATTTTGAATGGAAAATTCTACTGCTTGAAGTCTTGTGAGTGTTTGTGGAACATCTCTAATAGGTCAATGCCTTCTAGGCAAAGCGTAGTTCATTTAAAGTTGTGTTAGTGCAGCATAATTAGTTTTAAAATTAAGGATGAACTCGGAATCACCCTTGCAGTTTGCAGTTTGATCTGCTAACACATATAATGTAATCTCATGTGTCTTTTTAAATTATGAATGCTTAACAGTAGCCTGAAAACTCAAACCATTTGCACCAAGATTTCAGACTTTAATGAATGTGTAATTAATTGTGCACAAAGTCATTCAGTGAAATACACAATTCAGATACTTGATAGTAATATGAATACCCTTCACACTTGGGAGTCACCCTCCTGGAACCTTTTCACGGATTCCGAATGACTGACAGCTCAGTCATCCATAACTCATGTAACCAAAGTCAATGTGTGACAAGTGTTCCTTTTGATTCCTACCGAACACCACAGGCAGTGTAAAGCACAGCGGATAGCAAAGTTTAACAGTCAGAAGAAATGGAACTCACCTAAAGTGAAGCTGAGATGACCACAGATGCACTATAGAGCCCCCTGAGGAGAGGTCAACAGACTGTGTGGAACCAGGAGAATATGCAGAGTGACGGCCAAGTAGTTTATACTCCCAGAACAACAACGGAGCAGCCCCATGGCCACCGGATTATTATTTTTCATATATGTAGAAGTATCATTATGTTATAATAACATCTGAATCAGAAATCCTCATTGATCCCAGAGGAAGCTGCGTATGTTACGACTTCACAGACACACAGAGAGACAAGAACAATATCAAATATAAAGTCTACATAAATCCAATAAAGACTCTGCAGAAAAAAACTCAGTATGAAATATACTATGCTATATACACAACTGCTGGGGTATTAATACTATTGAGTGAATTACTAGTAACACTGATTTATCAGAGAAATAAAAATGTGTATCGCATTATCAGCTGTTATTCTTTTCAAACTAGCTATACGGCATTTTCAAATAAACCTCCTCAGATTGAAATTACCTCCACACCCAGCACAAAAACAGAGGAGCCCCTGTACCTCTAATTAGTCAGATTTAAATTAGCATAATGTTTTAAGTACATAACAGGCATAACAGAAAATATCAAGCATCCTGCTCATCTGTGAAGGACAGTGTACACTGGTTTTATGTATTTAGTGGACCTCAGGTCCAATAATCTGTTGAATTATTAGTAGGTTGTTGCCAGCACCATCATGACGCCACCACAAGTATAGAAGACTCGCTTGATGGAAAATATTCAATAAACTTTCTGTATATAAGATTTAGATTGCTTATTATATTGTATTGTTCATTTATACACTTTATGTGTATGTGTGTGTATGTATGTATATATG
>JBBPCZ010000148.1:7564206-7575302 GCA_037974445.1 Brycinus macrolepidotus | reverse complement strand
TGTGTGTGTGTGTGTGTGTGTGTGTGTGTGTGTGTGTGTGTGTGTGTGTGTGTGTGTGTGTGTGTGTGTTGTAGGGGATGAAGACGTCCTGTACCCACTTCCAGTGCTCCGCAGGAGCATTCACATATGTCAGAGATAATCACAACTTTAACTACAGCTCTGACATAAGCCACCAGGCCCTGTCCGTCAACATTAGCCTAATGCTGGTAAAAAAAAAAATAAAATTGGACGCTCCTCTACTCTTTTACAATAACACACACTTTTTCTTAAATCCCTCAATACAGACCTACTGCAGTACATATGCATCCCAGTTAAAGAAATACATGACCGTTCAAAAGTTTGGAATCACTGTTTCTTAATAAAATAAAAACCTTTTGTTGCAGGAACATGTATAATATGATTGTGTTATGATGGTGCTATTCTACAACTTTAACTAGATTTCCTCTAATTTGTAGGAAGCTATAAAAAATATTTAGATGTTTCCAAAATATTAAACAGAACTGTAGATGATTCTATAGTATCTCAGACGCTGTATGGCATTAAGCATGAAGCCATAATAAAATTAACATCCACAATCCTTTATATTTCAAACATAGTAATCAAATATTAAGAAATTATTGTAAATTGATAATTACAGTATATTGTCATGTAAGTCCTTTTCCCACCCAAAAAAACTTCAGGCGTATAGTATTTCTGTACTGTAAGATGATTGATTACAAACTTTTGAATGCCAGCATACATACACAAAAAGTGTAATATTCTAACAAATAATTAAGAAGTAGAACACGGGAACACTTTGAGTGTTCTGTCGCATTTATACAACCGTTCTGCAAAGGAACAAAATTAATTTAGTCATCTATAGTTCCACCCACTAACACACCCAGAGAGAGCAAAGCCATTTATGCCTTCTTGGACTCCCTGACTCCTGGCGATGGATGGTTGCTGCACCACCAGGGATCAAACACACAACCTCCCGATGATAGATCCGACACTTTTACGGTACTACACTGATAGGTCCAACACTGATATAGTTGTGCCACTCGGGAGCTTCCAAATATAGGTTTCGATATATATGATTTCTTCCATTTAAAAAGTCATTCCAGCAGCTTAGAGCTGAGCTATTACAGCTAAATGTGCTGTCATCAGATTTAACCAAGGCCCAATTGATTTAACCAGTGCACTTGTAACTTATTTCCTTGTTTTCTTTGTTCTGGTTGTACCCTCTGGTAGGCTCAGGCTCAGGAGTGCCTTCTTGAGAAAACCCTGTTGGACAACAGGAAGAGCGTATTGATTGCTCGCATTTGTGCCCAGGTGTGATGAGCTTATCTTTCGCATGCATATATGAACACCAATATAAACAGGCTCTCTTGACTGTTTTAATAACATTAATACTGTGTGCAGGTATGTGATTATTATAAGGAGTGTGTGAGGGTGTTGGAGAATTCGGAGTGTTCTTTTGGGAAGAAAGAGTGGAGGAAGCTCATTTACATGAAGATCAGCTATTTCAGTGCAGTTACAAATGTGAGTGCAGAAACCACATCGCAGATGTCACATATTCTAACCTCTCAATATATTTTGTAGTAAGTTGCATGAATTAATGATGATGTTTTTCCAATTACTCGGTTAGTTACACATGGGCAAGCAGTCTGAGGAGCAGCAGAAGTATGGAGAAGCTGTAAGTAACATTGTGTGTTTGGTTACTGATGCTCCAGACAGACTGTTTGTTCTGTTTTTATCATATCATAGCATTAGGTAGATAGCTGCAAGCAATTAAAGATTAGTTGTAAGTAGTAAAGTTAAATAAAAGGCCCCCAAAACATATTTCCCAAAGTTCTTCAGCAGATAACAGTTTAATATTGTGACCAAAACAAATACTCTCATGGCTAAGAGTGACTGAAAGCTGTAGTTACCGCCTAGTATTATGTCATTACACAAATCTTTTATTGTCCCATACAAAAACAGTGAAAGCACTTTTTTGATGAAAATGGATAAAGTTAGGCTTTGTAAGGTCATATTAAAAATTATATGTTGCCTACATGATGCTTTAGTCTGGATTTTGATCACGTGATATAATACAGTATTATAATAATGAAGTTTGCCTAAAATGTAAATATTACCACCATTAGTTAATTGAATAATTTAATTGAAGGGTGGCTGTATATTAAAATCATACAGTGGCAGAATAATATTAATTGGATATATCACAGTATTCTGAATTTGTTTTTCACAGGTTGCATACTTCCAAAATGCTCTCGACAAACTAAATGAAGCCATCAAGCTGAGCAAGGTGAGTGTACACACACACACACACACACACACACACACACACACACACACACAAAACAAGCACACACTTAGTGTTTGATTGACCTTTCACTTTACACTCTGCAGGGTCAACCCGACTCTGTACAGGAGGCTCTGAGATTCACGATGGACGTTATTGGTGGAAAGTAAGACTTTCATGGCCTTTTTAGGCCTTTTGCATAAACATAAAATTACTGAAAACAAACAAACCATAAATAAACAGGTGCTGCATTTCGGATAAAGAGACAAATATACACATTCTGGATCATTAACACAAAAAAGGACTTGATTAGACACTTTTTTTTTCTTTAAATTACCCAACAGAAGACTTATGTAATGTATCTTTTGCATTTTATTCCCTTGTGTCTGCTGTCAGGTTTAACTCTGCTAAAAAGGACAATGACTTCATCTACCATGAGTCTGTTCCTAATCCAGAGACACTAGCTGCAGCGAAAGGTAGAGGGATTAAATGTTAATAAATCTAGCTATAGATACTGAGCGTATGTTTAAAACTTAATTAATCCTAATGAAAACTTCACTGTGATGACTTTCTAACCCTCTCTGGCGTAGGCGCTTCCCTGGTGAAACCCGTCCCTGTGAATCCGACTGATCTCAGCGTAACCGGCCCTGACCTTTTCTCCAAGCTGGTTCCTATGGCAACTCATGAGGCTTCCTCACTTTACAGGTTACTTGTACTGGAAGGATCAAACACATTTCCAGTGACTTTCTGTACCTTTAAACATGAATTGTGCAAGAGCTTTCATATCTGACTTTGGTCTGACCAGCATAAGTTAATTATATAAAGAATTTTGCTTCTTTTTTTTTATTCACCAGGAGCTCTATTTATACCTTTCAGTTCAAGCAGGTGTCGGAGTTTAATTTATTGCACCCAGGAAGTGTTGTTTAGAATCTTACTAAACAATGTTTAAAGAGTGTACAATAAATGGTTTAAACCTGGGGTTCTCAAACCAGTCCTCCCAGGTGGTCCATATTTTTGCTCCAACTCCAACTAATACAGCAAGAATGTGGTCCGTCTTGGGGGGCCTTGAGAACCACTGCATTAAACAGTCTTTCCTCCCCTTTTCTCAAAATAGAACGTCTTCCTCTTTCTGTTTGCAGTGAAGAGAAGGCCAAACTACTCCGTGGAGTGATGGCAAAGATTGATGAAAAGAACCAGATCTTGGAGTAAGGGGCACATTCTCACATATTGTATCCATATCCATATTCAAACACAGATGCCACTTTTTATCAGCAAGCTACTCACAATATGTTAGCAATCACCTGTACAGAACATTTTTAGTACTTTTTAAGGAGTTTTAGGCTGTACTTGACATGTTTGCATTTTGAGCCCCATATTCGTGTAAATATCTAATTGAAAACATTTTGCTCTCTAGGAAGTTCATGGACTCTCTGAACTGTGATTCTGTGGATAATTTGGGCATGTTTAACTCTGTGCCTCCGGTGTTATTGGAGAAATGTGCAGCACTCAGTGTCCGACCAGATGCAGTCAAGAGCTTAGCACAGGCCATGCAGGGTGCGTAGTACACACACACAGCCATGCACACTACACAAATGTTCACCGAGGATCTTTCATCTGAAGAGATCTGTGACAAAGTGTACTTAATAAGAAATCCTTTTGATTCACAAAAATAAACATGAGAAATGTTTATCAAACTGCAGGTTGCGAAACTTGTGCAGAAAAAAGAAGGAGAATTACTTTTTGGGGGGGGTTAGTCATGTCCAATTCCACCCAATTCCTAAGGCTCCTCAGAGTCATATGCCACCACCTACCACATCTTTTGAAACTACCGTAAATGCTAGTCATTGGATGAGAACATTAACTGCCAATTCTGTTACTTCGGCTAACAGAAGCCTATCTTGGCTAACAGCAGGCTTCAGATAATGGGAGATGGAAGAAAATGTTTTTTTTTTTTTTTTTATTATAATATTTGAAGAAGGAAATTAGATCTTTCATAGACCAAATGGTTTCACTTTCTTTTTCTGGATCCTTACAGAACATGGATCCAGCACAGAGGAGAAAGGTGCTTCAAATGTTCATTAGAGAATGTTCCAAACTCATCCGTAGTGACATTCGAGCAGCAGCCTTGGTTAATATTTGCAGTTGTTTTTACAATATCCCTTTCTCTCATGCTCTTACTAGCTACTGCTTATCATCATACCTGCTACATGTTAAGGTACTCACACCGCTGTATTCACTGCTGAGAATTTCAAACATGCTTCTGTATCAGAGTGTCTGCAACAGCTCATAGACTGGGCAAATCACACTGAAAGAGAGGATGTCAGTAGTTTTCTGGCTGAAAAATCAGGGCTAAAATTGTGTTGTGTGCACTCAGCTTCAAAGTGTATATACACATATACACTACTGTTAAACTGCTTGCTGCTGTATTTGTGTTATGTACTTGTAGAATGATCCCGCTCCGTTGGCTCAAAGTGCAAAAGTGACTGAGCTATAAGGTCTTGATTCTGGATGTGTTTTACAGCTTTGTCTGGTGTATATACCGATGTGGGATCATCCCTAGAGGAGGTACGGAATGCTCTGGTGGAGGATGAGGCTGGGGAGAAGAGTATGGTAGAGGTAGTGGGGCAGAAGCGTGTGCCTCCCAGGCCTCCAGCCCTACAGGAGCTCCAGAAGGAGGTAAAGAAGTATGAGACTGCCCATGAGGCAGCCAGCCAGACCAACACTGAGCTCCACAGAGCCATGAATCAGCACATACCCAACCTGCGCATTCTCCAGGGACCACTGGATGAGCTGAGGAAGAACCTGCCCCAGCCACAACTGAGTCAGGGTTAGTGTGCATGTGTTCATGAAAGAAGTGTTTTTGTGTTGGTAGAGTGAGAACAGAGTCTTGCATAAATGGGTCCATATTGAGAATATACACAGCACATTTGGTATTTGTGTGCGCTAATTGAGTTCACGTTTCTATTTGCTCCTCAGAGGACACGGCAGCTTTGCAGACCATGAAACGGCTTCTCGGTAAGGTCGACGAGATGCGTAAACAAAGGAATTCCTTGGAGAAGCAGCTCCGTGATCTCATTCAGAAAGATGACATCACATCTGTTCTGGTGACCACTGAACGTTATCAGATGAAGGTGAAGGGTTGAAAAGATAAGACATTTTATTAATCACTTTAATTTCACTTGTGTCCACTGACCCTTTGGCTTCTCTGTCACAGACATTGTTTGAGCAGCAGTTGCAGAAGTATGATCAACTGAAGGGGTACATCGATCAGAACCTGGCAGCTCAAGAGAACATCCTTAAAGCCTTAACAGAGGCTAACGTGCAGTATGCAGTCGTCCGCAGGACACTCACCCTCACAGAGCAACAGTATGTTTGTGTCTGCATATTTTGTGTGTCACTGAACCTCAGTCGTCACAGATGTATGTAGTTTCCTGTGTAGTTTTGTGTTATTTGTGAGGATGTATAATTGTGTATATAATGTTCTGCCTCACAGATGGAACGGCTATGTTCAGTCCCTTGTGGCCTCATATGAAGCGTATGAGGATCTGGTGAAGAAGGCTGAGGAAGGTAGAAACTTCTATGAGGACCTGGACAAAAAGACCTCCAGCCTGCTGGACAAAGTTAAGGCCTTCTGTCAGACCAGAGAGAAGGAGAGAACTGTGTTACTAGAGGGGTAAGAAAGACAATGTTTGGCTTATAGATAAACATATTAGTGACCTGCTTTGCAGACAGAGAGCTCTACAGAAGGCCCCACTCAAGTGCCACATGGTCTCTGTTAGTAAGTGTTCTCCATAGAGTTACATTGATTTCTGATGGTCATTTTTAAAGGTTGTTTCTTTAGATATGTGACAAAATCTCAGAAGATACCCAAAAGTATTCAGCAGGAGTCCCATTTCAGCTTTAGATGACCCTTAACTACTATTATTTTTAAGCTGCATCTGTCTAGATAACTCTGGCTGAGGGGTTCAGAGTTTATCTAGTTAGATACAGGTGCATTTCAGATGATAAGCAGCAAAACTACTTTGCAATGATGATGCCATTATTTTACCATAGAGTATTTTGTGCTGCCATGAGCCTCATGCACCACTCAGATTTGTCCCTTTTCTGCTCCATACTGCCACCTTGCTGCTGCGCTCAAGTCAAACTAAGCTTTGACCCAGTTTGCCACTGATCTTTCCAAAATGCAACCAAGGAGACAAACCGCGTGTATGATGTGTGACGCATGACCACTTTCTTTTTTCACTGGCTCCTCGTCTTTTCACCCCTTGTGCACACAATAACCACAGCCAAAGCTTTTTTTGTTTTAAACTGAGATTGTTTTACAGAACTAAATGGAAATACACGTACTCTGTCTCAGATTACACTCTACCATTTTTTATAATATGTAAACCACCAGCATTAGAAATACAGTCATTACATGTATTGCATTACATCTATACATTGTATGTATTGTACTGTGTGTATTATATGTACTGTATTGTAGTTTGAACCCTAGCCTTGTGGTGAGCAAAGCACAAAAAAACCCTGAAAACCAGCCCCAGGCCATTATCCTTCCACCACCAAACTTTGCTGATGGCACTATGCAATCCGGTAGGCAGCATTCTCCAAGCATCTGCCAGACCCAGATTTGTTCATCAGACTGTAAAGCATGGTTCATTACTTCATGTTTCCATTGCTCAAGAATCAAGTGGCAGCTTGCTTTTCACCCCTCCAGCCATTATTTGGTGCATTGTGATCTTAGGTTTGTGTATATGGCCATGAGAAGACCATCTCATTAAGCTCTTGATGCACAATTGTTCTGCTAATACTGTTGTTGCTCCTAGACACTTGTGGCAAAGGTGGCATCCTATGACAGTGCCAGGTTTAAAGTCACTGAGCTCTCCGGTGTAACCCAGCTTACAGAAAATGTTTCTCTATGGAGGTTACTTAGCTATGTGCTTGATTTTATACTTCTGTTAGCAACAGATGTGGCTGAAACACCATAACTCAGTTATTACTTACCAGTAATGTATGGCTGGGGCAAAAGTGTTAGTAGATGCTTATCATTGATGAAAAAATCATGAAAAAGAAAGACAGGCTGAAATAAACATCAGATGACAGATACCACACACAATGTTTTGCTTATTCAAAGCTCTTTGATTTTATATAAGTATGAATTTATGATTTTTTTTTTTCTGCCTCATTCCTATAGGGAGGTGGCGAGAGGACCCCCGGCTAGGCCTTCTGCTCAAAAGCCAGTACTTGGTAATAGAGCCCCACGTTCTGGGTCTGGCCCCTCAAGTCTGGAGGCTGCAGGGCCTTCAGTCATCCCCTTTACCCTTGGAGATCTTCCCCAGGAGCTGCGCAGCCTCCCGCCAGATATGGCTCTAGCTGGAGGCTCTGCATTTCCAAACATCCGCCCCCATGGTGCTGTCCCTCTCACCTGGCCTCCAGGGGCTGTCCCTTTTGCCCCTACTCCATTTCCAAACCAGAGAATGCCGCAGTTGGCTCATTATAATCAGCCCTCTTATGGCCAAGCTACAGGTGTTCTGCCGCCAACTGCACCTCCTCAAGCTCCTCGATCAGGTCATATCTTACCATCCAGAGGCAGCACACCTGTTCCCCCTAACCCACAAAATACTTCACAAATACCTCCCCAGGGCTATATGCCAGCTCCTTGGCAGCAAGCACCTAGTTCTACTGGACCCTCACAAATTGGACCACAGGCTGCTGCAAGACCAAGTTTGCCTAGACATCAGTTTCCCATGCCAAGTGGGCAGTTCCCTCATCCTGTTGGACAACAGATGCAAACTGGCCTGCCTCAATCTTCTTCTGCCCAACAGATCCCTCCAGGAACTCAGTACTCAGCACCACAGCCTGGACAAGGCATGTCCTCTCAGACACCTGTAGTTGCCTTTCCTGGGCAAATCCAGCAACCTATCCATCCTGGACAGTTTCGGCCCATGATGGCAGGTCAGGGTCAACCCCAACCAGGCCCAACCCATCATAACTGGCCTCCACAGACCCAGTCTCAGTCTGGACTGCCAGTTCAGGCTGGCCCTCAGTCTCAGAGAGCTCCCCTTCCAGTGCAAGCTCAAGGACAACCTTACTTCGGTCCTCCAAACCAGTTATATCCTGGACAGCTCCCACAAAACCAGCCCCCGACTCATATGAGCCATATTCCTCCACCTTTTCCATCTTCTCAACCTCAGCAGATGCCAGGTTCCTTCCAGAATACTAATCCACAAGCAGACGTACCTCAAACTTCCCCGCAGATACCCTTCAGCCAAAATGCCCCAATGCCTTTTACTTATAACCCCTCTAACCAGCATCAAATTCCTCCTGGATCTGCCCTGCCATATAATGTACAAGCAGGAGCACCCCACAATCAATATGGCATGGGTCAGCAGCCCGTGAATACCCAGTTCAATCCCATGTTTCAGCCAGTAAGGCCGCCACAAAACCAGAACCTTTCACTTCAGAACATTCCTTCTTCATCTTCTGGACCCGCTGTCCCAGTGATGGACAATCCAAATCCTCCTGCCCTTGATGGTATCCTGACACCTTCTCCTGCTCAACTCTTACCAGAGAATCAGGCAGCCCCTGTGGGGCACGAGCCTCATGGGGCTGTGAATCCCGATTTTCTCAATAACAAGCTAGACAAACTCAGCATTACTTCACAGGGAGAAGCTCTTAAAGCTGGTGTAATGTCAGAGAGTGGCCTTCATCCATCTCAATCAGCAAATGGTCATCCTCAGCCTGTTCCTACTCAGTCAGAGGAGCATGGTAAAATGAAAAATGGGAATATGGCTGGAAATGGAATCCAGGGAATAAAGCCACTGGCATCGGAGAATGGAGGTGCAAACAGCACAAGTCAACAGAATAACGACCAACAGGAGTCACTGAAGAGAGATCTGTTTGGTGATCTGGACCCTCTTTGGTCAGTAAATAAGACATAAAATATGCTTAATTAAGGTTGACAAGGGCGTAAAATATCAGTTATAACTGTACTCTCGAACCTTGTAAACGCAGCACTAGAAATATTGGCACTACATTTGCTTACACTAGACTTCGCCTTTCTGTTTCAAAGCCCCTGTGAACACATTGTATCTACATATCAAGTTAAATGAAACACTGCAGGTTGCACTATGACTATGCAATTCTATTATTTCAGTCTTTCTTTTGCGCTTGTAAAGTAGCTCTTTAGTTCTTACGATGCTGTTTGTAAGGGTAATGGTGAATTTCGATATTACTGAATAATGAGGATGGATGATGATATTGGATGATGATTAAAAAGGGATGCGATCGTTTACATCTTTGATACAACACTGAAGAAGCAATCTATTTGGACCATTTATTAGTTTTAGTACTAAAACTATACACTTGTGTTGTCTGTGCTATTCTTTAAATCAATGTGCAGATTAATAGAGCATCTTTATATGTGCACACTAATTATAATTTAGTTTTTCTTTTGCATTTAGCCTTCTTAATGGACTGGGGTATAAGAAATGATGGCTGATTCTTTTGTCTTCTCTCTCTGTACACATAGCTTTTTTTTTTCTGGCATATTTTAAAAAGTCCGGTATTAAATATCAGTAATTAGATTTTGCTGCCTTCGTTTTTGCTTTGAAGTGTCTGCGTGTATGTGAAAAAGAGAACGTGCCTCTGCATCTCCACATATCGGCGCTGTTAGCTTTTGTATGGGAGGAAGGGCAAGTTGGAGACGTGTGTGTGTGTGTGTGTGTGTGTGTGTGTGTGTGTGTGTGTATTCATGCATGTCTTAGGGTTACTGGAGCTGTCTGGATTAAATCAATGTGCTTCATTGGCTTCAAACACAAAGACCCACATTTACATATACACACACACTGGGGCCCACACACACACATACAGACATTTTTACACACACAGTGAAGTAAAGGAGGGAGACTGAGGTAAAGCAGGGTCAGTGAGTTCACGCTGAATGGGTGGGGCTTTAAAACTGTGTCATAAGGTTTAATGGTCTGGGTCGAGTCTCTATGATGGAAAATGTGTGAAAAGGATCATAACTAAAGGTGCACCTCCAGCAAATGCATCCAATCCAGTTTATTTCTTCAGTGTACTGTTATTTTTTTTTAAAGGCTCCCTCGTTCAGAAATGAGTGCAGACCCTGCCTGTTGGCTTACCAAAGTGTCGGAACTGATGCTCCTTTGAGACGCCCCCGCTTTCCTCTCTTCCTTCAGTCCACTCACGCCATCTCCATTGCTTTTGACTCGTTTTGATGATGGGAGCGCCCAGAGAGCCAATGACCCACTTTTCTTTCCGCGAGAGCTTTTTCACTGAGAGCAGAGACCAGCATGCTGAAATACTAATGTGTAACTTCAGAAAGCGCTGTGATGCCTCCTTTGTCCAACTCGTCTTACTCATTTATTTATTTATTTTTCCTGTTGGAGTGTTTGTTCAAGCTGTGTTTTCAAACCTTGATGGGAAGGTGGTGGATTGTGAAGGTTAAAATCAACACAGAGGACTTGCCTGTTTTGTAGTCTTGAAAAGATAAAGGATTCTATCTGTCTGTACATACTGTGCAAAAGTCTTACGCAGCTTAAGTTTAGAAGAAAAGGGAGTGTTTTTTCCACATAAACATAAACTTATCAGATTACAAAATATCAACAATTTTTTTTAACAAATCTTGATTCTTTTTGCTGATTTCGTGTTTGTTTGCATTTATTCTAATGTTAACTTTACTACAGACACATTATCACAATCTGAGAAAAATGTCTTTAAACAATTTAAAGTACCAAAGACTTTTGCACAAAACAGCATGTGTGTGTGTGTGTGTGTGTGTGTGTGTGTGTGT
>JBBPCZ010000148.1:7541108-7559702 GCA_037974445.1 Brycinus macrolepidotus | reverse complement strand
TGTGTGTGTGTGTGTGTGTGTGTGTGTGTGTGTGTGTGTGTGTGTGTGTGTGTGTGTGTGTGTGTGTGTGGTCAGTAATTGTCTCTTGAGTTCAGGAGTGTTTTCACCATGATTGTAGGTGATGTTGCTGGTTGATTTTTGGTCACTCCAGTCATTGACTATTCATCCTATTACACAGCATAATAACCTTTCTTAAGGTCTGTTGGCAAAATCCCAAATGTTTAAGGTCACGGTGTGTTTACAAAACCGCTGTGTTGTCTTGAAGCTACAATCTGTCTCGTGTGTCTCGCTACGGTTAGATACGTCATGAGCGGATGGATCGTTTCGGAAGGCCTCAGTTTTGTCATCCCCAGAGGCTCCAGTGGTGTGATGGTGGTCACGTTTAAAGAGTGTTATGGTGTGCAGGCTTTACCCAGACGAGGGTTGGGTGTCCTGGAGGGCATGGGGGGGAGCGAGCGGGTGCTGATGGGGCTGTAGCCCGGCTCAGAGCCCCGTCTGGGGCACAACTGGGATAACGACCTGCCCTGGCCGGAGCGTCCCGGTGGCCGGCGGAGCACTGGGGACTTTTTGGGGGATTTGGGGAGCTTGTAGAGGAAAACATTATAGTGAAGAGGAGGAGTTGTCTCGGAGTGTGTCTTCGCCTCCTTAGGCAGGAGCAGCTCCAAATCGATGGTCACGCCACCCTGGACGCACACACACACACATGCACAGATATAGAGAGAGACACAGGCACAAAACGACACCACACACCTGGAGTACACATATGGCCGCAGAGACACAGAAATAATAAACAGTGTGAAATACACGTAAACACAACTTAAGTTAAAAATATTTTTGCTGTGGGAACAAAAGCCATTTTTGTTGCTTTTGTCTTTTTTTCCACATAATTTGAAAACACCAACCAAACATCAGCCAACATTTTGGAATGGTCCAAGATGGTCTTTTTACTTTTACCATTTTAAAGATACAGGGTTGTTTTGTTCTCACAGCATCGCTAAATACAACATACATAGAAAAATAACAGAAAATTACACAAAATACAAATATAGAGTTAAAAAGCCTGCAGTGTGATTAAAAATCAGTATTTTATCTTCAAGTAATGGTGAAAACTATTTGAATGGTGTTAAATATACTAGATGAGCAGTAGCCCATCTTAGTGGTTTAGGGGTGTTTTCATCCACTGGCCACGTTTCAAAAGAGGAGCATGACACACTGCAACCACAAACAGTGGCTGTTTTGTCTTGCAGATCGAACTATTTTGTGGTTCTATTTTCAATATTTTTAATTTATTTATTTTTTTATTGGTTTTGTTCTAATTTTAGCAAATTTTAATGAATGTGATTTCTGTGTAATGTGAGAGAGGACATGTGGACACACTGCTCATCATATTAGCATGAGATAATCCATGCTAATCCATGTAGGAGCTGGTGTTGTCCTAACAGTTGTATTTAAGGAAGCTGGGGTCACAGAGGGGATGGTGGTCTGCAGTGCTGACCAGGGGCCAGAGCTGGGATCATTTTCGAAATTAGGTTTGAATTTGACTTCAGTGCTAGAATAAAGAATTTGAACTTGAACTTTTGAATCCAGATGCACTGTAAAATTTCAGCTGATTAGATGAACTAAACAAAATGTGCTGAAACAGGATTTACTCCAGCCCGGGTGCTGAGGCCTTCCATGGATTCAGATGAGCAACCATGGTATGATTAATAAATCTTGTTTATTTAAGGGTATTGTTTCAAGATCATTTCTGCAGGTGCTGCTAGCAAATGTGACAAAAACTTACCCAAGACTACATTTAAAAGGTAATTAAAAGACTCAGCTGTCCAATCTCAGTTATTTTAAAAAAATATGGATGGATCTAATATGGATCTAATTCATCATTTGATCTGTGTTGCATTCAGATCAAATTTCATCACCAATCAGCAAGACCAGCTTCACTGTTGGATCTCTATGTTGAAAAATTCCCACCTGTGGGTTATCTTGTATTATCTCATCTTACTCTTAGACCTGTAGCACAAATGGAAAATCTGTTCTGTTGGTGAGTTATGATATAGCACTTTTCAAACAGTGGACTCAATGCGGTTAGCAGCAGGTCAGGTATATTTAAGCCATGCACAAGAGCCAAGCAAGACACTTCATGAGAGAGAGAAGGACAGATAGAAAAGGATAGAAAGCAGAAAAGCAGCAGTAGTGGAGAATAGGACTACACTTGGACTGGCTCGGTACTGTTAAAACATTTTATTTCCAGCAAACTCTGATTTTATCAGGTGTCAGGGTCTGAGTTTCCAAAAAAGGTACAAAAAAGAAAATCTCAAATACAGCAAAAGGATTAGAAATCACATCAACAAAAACAAGAGACAATGTGCTTTTGTATCCTATAATAATGTATATAAATATCACTCCAAGCAGTATATGTATATACTCAAACATAGGCCTACATACTGAATTAGTCCAAAGAACATCAAAACCTCTGAGATTTGATGTTATATGTACTGAATGAGTATTTTGCTTGTGAATCGTTTTTAGTTTGTACAAACGGACACCAATGCATGCCAACTTGAAGGAAATCGGGGCAGAAAGAGGGAGAAAGGCTCACAGCAGCCAAGGCTAAAGGTGAATTCATAGGTTGAGAGGCTAAAGTGTGGGTGACGTGTTCAATATCTCAGCGTGACTTAGCATGACACAGCGGTGACATAGCATAACATAGCATGACTCAGCGTGACGTAGCATTACAGCGGCAGCAAGCAGGAAGGAAAAGGACAGCAGCAGCAGCAGTGTGCTGCTCCGGGGCTCTTGTATGATCAAACAGGCAGTAACATGAGACATTGTGGAACTAGCTGTGTGTTAACAGTTCGCTGCTTTGAGTCGTGGTCCTGTCTGAGAGATGGTTTGTGGCTCGTGCGTCGACACCTTTGTGGGGATATGAACTGCCTGAAATGGCACCAGTTTGGATCAGTGTGTGCTACTGCAATGTATTTGATAGCTTTTTGAAGGGGCCAGAGTTTTGTTAGTGTGTGCTCTGTTGTCGTCCTGGCACCAGCCTGTGGCCAGGGGTCGGTACTACATCATGTTGTTCTGCAGCGAGTTTACCTCCTCTGCGTTCTCTTCGCCGCTGGCCTTGTTGTTCTCAAGCTTGGGCGTCAGTGAGTTTTGGATATTCAGAGACTCGTCCTCTTTAGAGGGGGATTTGACTGGCTCCTCTTGCTTTGCAGTGTCATCCTGCAAGAACCACAAACACACACACACACAAACACGCACCGGTGGAAATGAGCTCCGGTCTCAAAGCAGTCCCCATGCTCCTCACCCCAAGGTAATGCATTATAATACCCTGGCAGATGGTGGTCAAACAAACCCTTTCTCAGTCACCCTATAGATACTCACACAGGGACACAGAAAGTGGGGGTGCTGATGGTGCTACAGAGGCTAGTTATGTGCCCCTAAGTGGACGAGTGTTGCTCTTAAAACTTAGATAAAGTTGTAATAATAAGCAAAGCATTTTACCGCTTGATGTGTGTTCAAGTGTTTAAATCGTAGCATCTGACTTTGGGTGGGCCACAGTCTGTTACTGACTGACTGGTCGCTGCTCACCTAATTTGCACAATGTTCGTCTTGAAGGAGAGACCTGAGTGAGCAGGGTCTTCATCAGTGGTTTGATATGTCAGTGTATGTGTATTCTGCATGACATCACTCTATTGTATGTGTATGGTGCTCAAAATTTCAGCACTCCACTTTCAGCACTCCACTCCACAACTTCCTGCGTCCCTGGAAACACAGTCAGAAAAGCAGTATTGACCCAGCAAAAAGCTTCTGATCTGCACTAAGAATTGCCATGCGTGTAGAATGTCAATGTTAAAAAAAATTCTTACTATCTTAACTTTTAAGCTTTTCTCAAACACAGCTACTTTTAAGGCTTTAAGGCTACTTCTAAAGCTTTTAACATGCTAGTACCCAAAATAAAGGCGTATTCTCTCTCCCACACATGCATAGAGTTCATTCTGTGTTTCACATTCACACTCTGAAGCGGTGGGCATGCCAGGACATAAGAGAAATGCTTTTTTCCTCATTTGAAACTGTAAAGGAGCCATTCTCACCTGTCCTGAGTGCGCGAGGCGAGATGATATATATATTTGCACAGACCTGGAATCAGTTTAACTCCTCCCAGTATAAAACTGGTCCCAGATCTGACATTTGAGAGCACTGAATACTACTAAATACTACTAAAAAGCACAAGCTAAATGATAACGTGATAAATGGAGGCGTTGCTAAGAGGACAAGAATGGTTTGGATGCCAATATTTTATGTCATCAGTCCATAAAACATGACCAAAAAATCGGAGGTAGCGAAGCACAACTGGCAGTTATCTGCACCAATGCAGTTTACTATCCCTTCTATTCACTGCGGGCAAGGCTCGCTGCTGCATATGTAGTGTGAACGACAACATGCTACCTGTGGTATCCCTGCATGACGCCACAAAGAAGGTGAGCGTAGATGAGAGGAAAGAAAAAGAAAGCTTTAAACTGACTACATAGCTAGGTCAGTCGTTTGCAAATTCTCCTCTCATGTAAAAGCAAGGAATATACATAACGAAAAAGAGGATTGGCAGTCTGTAAGAAGCGTTTTTCTAAAGAGACAGGGAACGTATCAGTGGGCTAGGTATTTGAGATCTGAGGAGTTTCCTGCCTTTCGTTTTTCTGTCGGTTCCCTCTTTCTCTTTCTGCCTCCCTCTCCCTCCCTTTTAGCCTGTCAAGCTCGTTCCTTTCATCATGTGAGAGCGTTCCCATCTCTGTGAGCAAGTTCAGAAAATCGCATTCACTGAGGACCCTGCGCTACAGACTCAGAGTGCAGGCGAATGAAGAAGAAGTCACATTAAGATTTTATTACATGCAAAACATGAATATTTATCCTCTGAAAACGCATTACTTCATTGCGGCCTACATACAGCAGTTGTTCAAGTCAGCTAAAAAACCTCATTTCACCCTTTTACGTTAATCATCTTGAAAACTGAAAGTATTTAAAACTGACATCCTTTGGCTCACATAATTATAAAACATCCCGAGAGGAGCGTCGATGTCACTTTTTTTAATATTCAATCAAAAAAATCAAAATGATGCATGCAAAATGGACAAAAAAATCAAAGCTACAGTTAATTTTATCCAGAGCTTATCAAAAGACCAGCAGGATCTGCACTAGAGAGAACTTTTTACCTTAACCTGAGCAAAAATACACAAACAAACCAGAGCAAAGGGCACACAGACTTCAAGTATTCAGTGGGTTTATCTTGATGCCTGATGACAAGTTTAAGGGCTGTGGGGTAACAGGTATTAGAGTGTGTGAGAGTCTGTGGTCAGAACGCTGTCAACCTCACTTTATGTCACGAAATGTCAGAAGTTCAACAGGAGTTTGGTGTATATGTCTGTTAGATAGCTATGTGCTCTGACAGGTTTTTCCAAAAATACCGCCTTACTGTTCAGGTCCACATGATAAGCTCATTTTGCATAACTAGTCAATGATCTAATCATGTCTCAATGTGTCTTAATACATAGGCATCAGGTGAATGTTGATGCACTGCAGCAACATTTTTCAGTGTATCTTACTGTATTAAAGTAGCAGCAGCTACATAATTATTTCAACAAGTTTCCAGACTACTTACAAAAGGCTTGTGAATAGGAACTGAATTGTTTATTACTAATATCTGCTGTAATATGTGTCAGTCTGAGGTGATCTTAGATGTTTGTTTCTAATAGTGGTGCTCTGTTCACAGTGATCACCTCTCTGATTGCTATTCATTATTTATCATATGACTTGATTATTTATAAAGCAACTCATTTATGACACAACATGTCCATTTACAGGCTAGCCCAACAAAGGTATACTGCTCCAACTTAAGAAATTCCATTCTGAGCTACGACAAAAATTGTAAGACCCTGTGATACTCGGTGCTGGTTTGGCAAAAAAATCTAATTAACACAATTTTCCACAATTTTCATTAGTCACCCAAGTCTTTCTTGGTAAATACATCCCCAATCCTCCAGCTCTTCATTAAGGTGGCACAGACTTGCAGACATCAGACTTGCATATCACATCAAATGACTTACTGTGAGCTGTGAAACCGAGCGAAACGTCACTTCTACAGGCAGCCATTTTAGCCTCATAGCTCCAGTGAGGAACTGGTAAAGAAAATTTGTGGAAACATATTCACGTGATCTACTGTATCTTTAACTGGAAAATTAGGTCAATTTGATTTCTTGCCAAACTATTCCTTTAATGTCATTTGATTTTAATGGACAGATCATTTTTTTTGCAGGTTTGGTGTGAGAATGTTCCAAATGTCCTGAGTTTCATGCTGTTACAAAAATGGAAATGTATTACTCCACAAATTATGTGACCAAATTATGACTGATGCCATTAATGCCATTATTCCCAATATGTATAGAGCCCTATAAATACACCACTCATCCTTTATTAGCTACTGTTGTGGGTTTGGACAAGCTTTACAGAACTTATGACTAATGAGCTCAGAGTTGCTACATAACTGTGTCAAGATTAAATATGCGGCGCAACTGAGTTATTGCTGGAGCAGCTAATCAAAACAAGGGAGGCTGAAAATGAGAACAATGTCAGCATGATTACACAGCCAAAAACTACAACTCCCAACCGTGATTTCTTTCAACCCCATATAAAATAAATATGACATGCAATTATTAAAGACTTCTTTAAAGGCTGAGGGTGAACATTTTGTAAAACCTGCCCAACCTTGTAACGTTTGCTGCAAAATAGTACAATTATGCTGTAAGATTTTGGCCTCCACAGATCACACACATGGAGAAAGACCTTTAAAAAGCTGGTGAACCTTTTCTTTGAAAACTTTCCTTTGAAAAAACTAGGTGAGCCCCCTAACAAAACTAGATATAGTGTTAATCACTACTATTAGTATAACTAGCATGACTTGTTTAAAATATGTTAATATAAGTTGGAAAAAGAAGAAAGTTGGAGCTAGCGGTAGAAAACTCAGATCTGACTGACACTGAAACAGTGACTCTCAAACTGACAGCTGAGGAGGCATTTAATAAGGTTTATTTACACTTTAATTGAGACTATGTGCATGATTAAAGCACAGTAAGTCTTAGTTTCAGCTGTAGTGAGTACAACTAGAGCTCTAATGATATGGCAGAATTTCTCTGGGGAACAGAGAAGAGAGAATCAGACTAGCGGTTTTCATCATTAATGCTAGAAAATGTCTTTCCTGATAGCGGCTGAGACGCAGTCTTGTCAGTGCAGTGTTCAGAACAGAAATATCAAGCTGAAATAAAAAAGCTCGCTCGGCTAGGTCGGTAAGTGTGAAAATATCTTGGTCCACATGACTCCACAGATGACTGAGCTACAGAAGGAACAGCAAAAGTTTGAACCAAGACAGCTGACCTGCAGTAGGAAAGCCAAAAGGGAACTGCAGGATACTGAGCTACGTCTGAGTGTTAGCAAGGCAAGAGCAGAGGGCGAGGCGCCGAGCCATGTTTTAGGGTTAGTGAAGGTGCAGCAAAAAGGACACTAGGGCAGGCTGCCAGTCATCTTACCTCATCGTAGGGCTCTTCATTGGGTTTATACTCCCAAATGTATTTGCTCATGGTTTTCTATGGGATGGGGTGGTGGACATCACATTAAAATTGCACACAGGATCTTTAACATCCTAACAGCATTAGTTCTCAAACTGTTGCTCAGGGCTCCCCAGACAGTGAAATATTTTGTTCTAACCCAACTCACAACACATTGAACAAAAATGTGGACCTTCTGGGATTCCTCGAGGACCAGTTCGAAAACCACTGCCCTACAGCATAGGTTCTCAACCCTTGCTCTGCATATTTTAGTACTTTCCTGCTCTAATACACCTGCATTTTCTTCGTGGTGGCTCCCTGAAGCCCGCAAATTATGAACAATAACCCCCAAATCGATTTTTTGGAGAGCAAGCAAGTGAAACAGCAAGGGAGACAAAGAGAGGTAGATAGATAGATAAATAGAGAGAGAGAGAGAGAGAGAGAGCTAGAGAAAGAGACAGGGTGAACCCCCTCCATCCCCTCTTAAAAAATGCCATTTTCTACCCTCCTTGACAAAAGATCAACTCCACCCCCATGTCTATCCCCACCCCCACTGACAAAAAAAAAAATTCGTTTCCAACTCACATGCACACACGTGCCCATGGCAACCCTGCAGCTGCACAGACCCCCAACCCCCCACTCCCCACATACATGTATAGAGAAGAGATGACACACTCAGGTCTTGAATTCACGAAGGCCTTGCTAAATAGCTAGCGCATGAATCAGGTGTGTTAAATGAGAGAGAATGCTAAACTATACAGTGCCACGGCCCTCAAGGACCGGAGTCTGACATCTTTAGTGCAGGGTGAACTAATTCTGCAGCTGCAGCGTTGACCTGTGCAACATGTTCCCTTACATGTGAAAAATAACATGTGATTTGATGTTGAAATAGCTTCTCACTGGAGAATCATCATCCAGCATTATATGTACTATTATTAGTCCCTCTTCTTTATACCCATGGTAATGAGTTGTCGTGGGAAAAAAAGGTAACACAAGCTTACTAACAGCAATGGTGGTGCATCATGCAGGCTGCATCTTACATGGCAACTATGACAGGCAGACACAAGTGGATTAAAAGGGAAGGGAAAGAATAAGGGATAAAGAGGAAGCAGGGTATCTCTATCTGTCCCACTCTCTTTCTACCAGGCAGATAGAGAGAGATCAAGAACTCTCATGCATGACCACAGAGTAACAACAGTGAAAAGGTTAATGAGAGTACACCACCTGAATCCACAAATAAAGAAAGAGACACAGCCAAACAAGAAAAAAAAGAGACTGACAGAAAGAAAGAGTCCCGCAGAATCGCCACTCGTATGCATGCATAGAGGTTAAGCAAGGGAGAAAGAGGAGAGGAAAAGTTACCTGACAGATAATGTTATCATAGTAAGCCAAAGCGCGGGCATGAGGAGGATTAGGCGAGTCACACAGTTTCCTTACATTTGCCTGAGAGCCTTCTGCGATGGTGGACAGCGAGAAGTTGTCATTGTGCTGCTCCGACTGGGGCCTGTACTTACTATAAAAGATGATAGATAGATAGATAGATAGATAGATAGACAGACAGACAGACAGATAGATAGATAGACAGATAGTGTGTGAGTGTGTGTGTGTGAGAGAGAGAGAGAGAGAGGGTTTCTGAATAAACTTGATTTGTTATGGTAAATTCGAATTTGTTAAAAGTCATTTTTTAAACACATTAACAGCATCAGCATTGCCTAGATTTCTCACTTTGCACTGATTTGAAACACAGGCTGGTCACCAGACAAACACGTGTCTGTGCACAGCTTTCAAATGTAAAAATGCAGTACACATACTTATTTACATTATAAAATCATTATATGGATTAGCTGATTGATGATGACAGTAGTAATGAATGTTGTCTTATTCAGATTTCGCAGACTGTGTGACTGTGTCCACGAGATGTTCTTCTTCTTACTTTGTGACTCAGGCCTGTTCCAACTTGCACACACTGAGCTAATACCTGCAGATGGTATTGATAACTGTTTGTTGTACAGAGTCCACACACACACACACACACACACACACACACACACACACGAATATGTAAATATTGTGCTCTCATCCTTTTTTGGCATTTTTTTCTCTTCTCTTTTTATCTCTTCTCTCCTCTTCTCTCTTCAGTCTCTTGGACTGTGTTTAAATGCCTTTGGCTGCACAACTGTATATAGGTCACCCTCACACACTTACACACACACACACAAACACACTTACTCTGCTCTGTTGGATTGGCCTACTTTCGGAATATGGGGTGACATCATTGTGCTGTGAGCTGACTTTTACACCACTACGGCATCTTATGAAAATCTTTTATGCGTATTTGTGTTCCGGAATGCATTTGATAAAACCAATGAACACTTTAGTGGAAATATTTACTCATCTAAAAAATATCGCCAGCTCTTGATATTTTTTTTGGCTTAATAATGCCAGTGACTTTATGATCTCAGAATTGTGTTTGTGTATGCAAATACACATACTAACCTTCGTTTGCGCAGTCGTCTGTTTTCAATCTTCAGCACATGGAGCCGTTTGGAGAAAAACACGATTACCATAAAGAGGAGAAGCAAGACAAGTGAAGCTCCGCCCACCACCATGCACATCACTTGAAAGTCCGTAATGACTGACTCGCATCTGGTACCTTTGTTCCAGATGTAGTTCTGCATGTTACACCTGCAGAAGGTGAGAAATAGGAGGGAGACAGAGAGAGAGAGAGAGCGAGAGAGAGAGAGCGAGAGAGAGAGAGAGAGAGAGAGAGAGAGAGAGAGAGAGAGAGTTAACGCAAAGGTTAAAAGGTGCACAAGGTCAATCACATAACCCGTTTCCGTTTGTCTGTCTGTGAGTCTTTGAGTTTGTGCCAAGACTGAGAATCAAGATTGATCATTCCAGTGTACACACACACACACACACACACTGAAGCTTCTTCTGCTGGGTATTCCAGAAAAGAGGAGGAATGGGAGAGAGTTTACAGGAGAAAAAGAGACTGTGTGTGTGAGACACAGAGAAAATGAGAAAGTTGTGGCAAATTGGGGCTTAAGACTGTGCCTAAGGGGCGCATGATGTTCTGACAGAGATCCAAATGGTTTGATTTTGCCACTTACATCTGTGTACCAGTGAGAGAGAAAGTCATAAACCGACACACAGGGAAAATGGTAGATTACGAAACACAAATCCTAGAGTCTGAAATTTTTTCGTCCAAACCTGACGGGACCCGAGCTTGATGATTCATGTCGGCTTTGCTGGTAAATTCGCAAATATGTGCTGAACAAGCCGGGCTCAGACAAAAAGCTCTCGAGCCATGTTCATGTTTGGGCAAAAGTTTCAGGGCCATTTAAAGCAGTTCTTCATTGAGGTGGGTTACACTTGGATGTAGTTTAGGAGTGACAGTATGACTTACTGTGAGCTATAAAAATGAACGAACCAGGGTTGGGTTTCACAAAGCAGCTGCAAGGAGGACTGATCTTGGAACAGAGTCCTGCATATTTACGTCACGAAAACTGACCCTGGATCAACTCTCCTACTCCTGAAGCGGTTTGTAAAAAAAGATACTGTTGTTTTTTTTTCATCTAAGGTATGTGGAATATTATAGGAATTATGTGAGACTTTTCACTAAACTCTTCTTGCAATAACAATATGTATTCATAAGGTGAAATAAACTATGATGAAAAAACTATATTTTTCCTTTAAAGACTCTAATTTTAAAACAAGTTGATGAGTTCAACTCTAATTTAAAAAATTTTTTTCAGGGGGTCCAGAAGCAAGGCAAAGGTAAATGATTTTAATGCTTCCATTTGGAATGGGGACACACATCTTATGAGATTATCAGCTGCTGGAAACACAAACACACAGACACACACACACATAAAGGCACTCAGAGTAGCCTAAGGGTTCCACTGACCTACAGTGATTCAGAGGCCGATCAATAGCTAACAGGAAATCATTGCTGGTCTCAAAATGGGCCAGGCTCACACTCTTAATCTAAAAAAAAGATCAATTTGTGGCTTTGTTTTAAAATATCTACTGGAAGTCACAGAACTGAATCCCACACACACTTGTGCATTCACTAGAACACATTCACACAAACTGGACCACAAAGTCGTCCTTGACGATGCGGCTCTCACATCTTCAATATCTCAGTCTTTAAAGACAGAGCCTTTGTCTCGGTAATATTACTGACCTCACTGAAGCTTAGGATTGATTATCCTCACAACATGCACCAGACACAAAGAACCAGATGGAAAATGATTAATACTGAATTTAAAATCTGTCCATTTGAAAGGACCAGCTGGATCGTGAACAACTTAACCTCAACTCTTCATAGTGACTAAACTTGTCATTCCAATACTGGTTGTATAAAATGCAATGTAAGCAACTGTCTGATCTATTCACTCAGCTACATGGCAACATTAGAGCAACCCCAAAATAATAATTATAATAATAATAAAAAAATAATAATTATAATAATAAAAAAAAAATGAACCCAAGCTAAAAATGAACATGCCGACAGAAACCAGCCAAACCGAAGCAAATCTGGAAAACAAAAATAATGGGACTTTGTTTTGTAAGGATAAGTACTTCTGTCCTAAAATGCTTACATACACATACAACACTCTCACACACACATAGATCTGAGACATAACACAAATCCACATGTGCAACTGTTAAATGAAGAGTAGTGGGATATGATATAGCGTGACTGCGGGAATACAGGCTGTGTAAACCCCATCGTGAGATTTAACCAATTCATGTTGTGGTCGCAAAGTAGCTTTTGTTAATTAGAGGGTGCTAACACTCAAATTTTAGTCATATGGTTTAAATATGGCCCATCTGGAACATTTATGAAATTTCAGAAATGGACATTAATGAGTTAAAACACCTTCCAAGGGACAAGTTAGCTGCTCCTCAAAGAAAGTTGACTGAAACGCAGTTGTGTTTCAGTAGTTTTAAATGCATTGCTCGAACATTTAGACATGGAACTACTTTAAATAGTAAAAGATGATCCATTTCTCTTGTAATAGAAACAGAGAAATACAAAACCATATATATATGGTTTTTCTGTACCTTGTTTCAAACTAGGGTAAGACACACACACACACACACACATACACACACATATATGTGTGTGTGTGTGTGTGTGTGTGTGTGTGTGTGTGTGTGTGTGTGTGTATATGACAAAAACAAAATAAAAACAAAAAAGAATCAATGCTTCCTACACTCACACTGTTTGAAAAGGGTTTTTGAGGAGGGCGGAGGTGATATATAATGTTCCTCAGAGAGCAGATGGGAACCCCAGTGAATTTCTCCACCCTGTCCAACCTTCTCTAATCCTTTCTTTAACCCGCCTACATAGTGAGCTCAGCTTCCTGTGGTAACGGTGTTTTAGAGTTTGCATTAGTAAACTGACCATTGACCAGAACAGCAACTGATATATACCTAGGCAGTTAAATAACAAATCATAGTGTTAACAAGTGTTAAAAAACGAATGGTATATTAGTTTTAGCAGAAACTGATGTTCAGATAACCAGATGGTCTCGGACCTTTAAACTTACCATGCTACAAAATGCCTTCTCAGCTGTGGTGATACTGACTGACTACAGACAGAATTCTAATAACGGTAGTTTTTGCAGCTTGTATCTTAATTCACAATTGTGTTACTTAGCTGTAACTACTGAAGGGCCGTAGGTCTCTTTCTTTTATTTACTGTTTTCCTGTGATACGTTAATTCTTATCATTCACTGGAGATCTCAAAACAAAACAGGATATCTTTTTCCTACAGTCACTGTTGTTTTAGAAAATATAGAAAGCAGTTTTTGTTTGGTAAAACAGATTAACATGATGGCTATAAAAATAACTGTGTCATACACATGTAGCTAGGAGTTCAACATCTAGCCTAAAACTCTTTCCAGGCAGTTCATGAGTCTGCCCATTCCTTTACAAGACTGAAGCATGAGCTATTAAGAGATATTAAGAGAAATGGTAAAATGGTAAAAGCTCACTTGTTTGGCTCTTTCTCACTCCCTCGCCCATTTGATTAGCGTAACTGACGGGCTTAGAGCATTATCTCTGGAAAACACAGAGATAATACGCTAACTAACTGCTTCAGCTGATTCATACAGGCTTTAAAATGTCCCTATACATTGACACAAACTATCAAACATTTTAAAGGTTTGATACCACTGCTACTGAACGAGATTTGTGATCGTCTCCCGGTTATTTCACTTTCACCAGAAGTTATTTCACTCGCAGCATGCCGATGTGTGTGAAAATAACTATTAAACCAAAATTTTTTAAAACATTTATGTTCTGAACGTATTTCACTGCTGTCTAGATGAGCAGAAATCCTGTCAGACGTGTCTCCATATCTGATCTGAATGCTTTGAATCTGAATGTGCTAATAGCTACCCCTTCTAAAGAAAGTTCAGACCACAGAGCATGCCTTTAAAGTGACCTTTGGATGCCATGTTTATCATTCAAATTGCGGACCGATTCACCGAGTATGTAAATTGTAAATAACTGAGTAATTGTGACACCCCTAGGTCAAACTGAAAAAATGCTCCATTTGAGGGAAAATGTGGGTGGTTTAGCGATTCCTCTTGCTTCGCATCCTTATCAGTGGCCTGTTTTTACTGTATATAGAAGAAGCTGCTGGCTGTGATGACAGTTCACAGGGTGCTTTCTGTGAAACAGCTTTGTATTTGCGTGTGAAAAGCTATGAGATTTACATGCCCAGTCATAGACCACAGCAAAGTGGAAATACACAAGCCTTATGTGGGTAAACCAGAGTCAGGTTATCTATGTTGATAGCATGATGGGCTCACATCTCAGGAAAAGGCTTTGATTTTGTAAGATCTCATATTATATTGTTAACTCAGTTTAATTTTCGTGAAATTTTAAGAAAACTATTGTGTTTTCGATTTGAGAAAACAACATTTGTTGATGTAAATAACTCAGCGTCTTGAGAAAACAAATAACAATTCATCTGTTATCACAAGAAAACCATGTAAAAAAAAGTATGTGAATCTATGCCCTTTTAGGCCTCCATTTGTCACAGCATTGTTGACTATTGATTTACATTACATACTAGTGTACTCACGAAAAGCTAGTCTGACCCTGTTAGCCCTCTCCACGTGCTGGCATCACTCTGGCCCATTACCAAGATCATTCATGGGCGGCTGTTGGTTTACTACTATACCCAGGATGTCGGTCTGAGTGATTTCGGCACATTTTTCAAAACAGAACCAAACTGTTCTCCAAAGTGTTAAACCAACAAAATCTTTTCCATATGAACAAATTAAACTGTATATGGAACACATGACCAAGCAAATAAAAATCCTGTAGTCATCCGCCCACGTCTGATCTACTGCCACTTCAGCTGGTAGACATTTTGGATGGATAATCTTATTCTGTGACTCATGTGTGACTGTGTGCACAAAAACGTGTGTTTGCGTGACAGCGAGGAAAAAAGACAGGGAGCAAGAGAGGGAGAGAGAGAAAGAGGGAATGAAAGGACAAAATACTTACCTGCAGAACGCTCCAATCCCATCTACCACATAACACTGCCCTCCATTAAAGCAGTAACTGCTGTAGATGTCACAGGGTGACTGGCATGTACCATTTCTGCGCATGAATCCTAAAAGACAGCCCGAACTGTCCTCTCCGTCCACAGCACCTGCAGGTCCTGCCAGATCGTAGCCGCCAGAGGCACCATCATCAATGGCGAAAGGTCTTGAGTTAGAGGTTGCTGCTTTGGTTACCAACCGCACATTTTCATCCTCCATGTCCACAGGTGTGGGCTGCTCTTCATCTGGGTAGCCTTCAGTGGTGGAGTAGTCAGGGGACAGATAATCGTAAAAATCCGAAAGCGTCCAGGAAGTGGGATCCCCACCCTGAAGCTCCTGCAGCTGAGGCGGAGGTGGGGTGTCGATTTGCTGACGATGTTCAGGTTCATGGAAATCCACTTTAATGTCATAGCTGTCGTCTGGCTGACTGGAGGAGTGTGACGGATCATAAGAAGGAGCAGGAGTGTTCGGTTGACGTTGGTCAAGATCGACCACGCTTCCATCAGGTTGTAGTATCTCACTCTGCCAGCGTGGAGCACTGTCATCAGTGTCTTCATCTTTAAAGTCTAGCTGGGCTCTGCTATGAGGTTGGGAGCCAGACAGTGTGGGCAAACCCGCCCCCATGCCACCTATATCAACACCAATCAGGTGTTCACGTTCGGCCGAGTCAGCGTTAATGTCCATGGCGACACTGGTGAACGGCCCATTTTCACTCGGCCCACCACTGCCAAGCTCCTCCGTTGGTTTATGGTCACGGACTTGGGCCAGAGCAACGGGTGCGGCTTCACCAGAAAGTGCAGGCTTAGTCCGGAACTCATTTGAGTGTGAAGAGTTGAAATGAGTGGCGTTGAACACCAGTGAATCACCTGTGATACACAAACACACAAAATTTGGTTAAGCAGGAGTGGCTATCTAACGGCTATATGTATGGAACAAAAAATGAAAAAAATCACTTAATTGTGTGTGTTTTTAGGACTGCCTTAATTACCGAATACACATTTTTATATACATACATATTTAAATTCTCATTTTGGTCTCTATTACAGTTTTTACTGATGTCTTTAAGGTGTTCTTGTTCATTTTTTTTTTTACAGTAAATGATTCTGGAAACATCGAATGGCTACTGAATGAAATGGATGTGTGGCTGTATGGTTACTGAATGTGTGACTATAGTCTGACTGAACTTTTTTTGAAACCAGAATTCCTTGTCAAAATAATCATTAAATGTTTCGACAGTGACAGTCCTAGTGTTGACTCATGATGCTCCTGATCATAAGCAACATGCATTGTGTTATTCAGGTCAACAACCCAAAGTTACATTGTGATATAACACATTGGCATGATCAGTTTAATGGGTGCTGACTTTAGACATTTATGCCAGTTGCAAGACACCGTCAGTGAACTGTTATCTTCATTCCTTCTGGCTCAGCCAAACAGATCTAACTTCATTTCCAATTTAAATGTAATCTGTCCTGCAGTACAAGGTTAGTGTGTTTGTCTGTGCATGCGTGTTGAGTGGCAAGAACAATGGGATTGGGTTTGAGATAAATGCAGGCAATATGAGTGCTCTCTCCTCTGGCCATCACTGATCTCATTATTATACTGCACATTCAGCAGCTCTGCAGCCCAGGAAAAGGAAAAGACAAAGAGAACAAAAACTCCACACACACGCACACACACACACGCACACACACACACGCACACACACACACACACACACACACACACACATTGTGTCCTATTCTATTTCTTTATATCGCTTTCTTTGTGTCTCTCTCAACTACATAGACACACACACACACTCACACACATACACACAAATCTGCTTAATTATGGCCTGCTGTGCGCGAGGCCCCCGATTTCTTTCTAAAGCGGCTTGTGGCGGCAGGATTAGGAGCTCTGATTTACTAATGTACTCTCCTGAGCCTGCGCCAGGATTTAGATTAGGATTAAGGGCTATAGGCTGAGACTTGCAATGGTCAATCTGGAAGGGAGCAGAGTTGAGGAAAACGCTCTCAGACACATAAGTGTAAACACACACACACACACACACACACATCAGGGAATCCCTCATTCAGTCTGTAAAAACACGATGACCTAATTGATTTTTTCCCTGTGCCCAGTGGTCCATTTTGGAACTGCTGGGCAGCTTCATATCAATGTCCTGTCGTGCTGTCCTACTTACAGATGAACACACACGTGCACATACGAACCCTTTGCTCTTGGCCTATATCTCACAGCCGCATATATGCTGGGCCCTTTTACATCCACATGTCCATCAATTGTGTGTCAGTTCAATTCATCAGAATGAAATAGAAATCAAAGAGTTGATTTTGATTATAGTCGCCTGACGGTACAACACATTATAGTACGATATATTCCTATTTTAACATTTTGTACCTAGAAATGCAGCTGTTGAGCTGCACTGGTTAAACACGCTCAACTCTGCAGGCAGAAACATGCTGACAAAAAGCCACACCTTTTCTTCTGGTAATATTTAGATGGTCCCTAACTCTGAAGCAGACACTGGAGCAAACAGTGATAGTGTGAGAGTTTCAACCTTATACGTGGATTTTTCCCACATTTACCCGAAGGAGAGGATTCTGTTGCTGGCACAGGTCTACCAAATTGATATGTCTTGCAATATTATTAAACCACACTAATGAATCCTGTGGCCTGCATCATTTTGGCCAGATTAATGTGTTTTTTTTTGTATCTTGCAAATGTAGTCACACTCTCAAAGCACTCACAGAAACCCATGTGGAACATTCAAATTTGGTCATGATGCTCACAGCACACAATTCAAAATGCTGCGTGCACATTACAGACTTCTGCAATATCAGTTTTGCAAAGTCCAAAATTATGTCACTGTGTTTCTACAGTCCCTTAATAAACTCTTCCCTCACATTTTTTTCTGTCTGAGTGTGACTGGCAGTGTGAAACACAGTTGCCGAGGGGTGTTTGTGGTCTAATTCAGCTTCATTGTGAATGTGGTTTGAAAGTCCTCTGGTGCATCACACAAACCTAAACACACACGCACGTACACACACACTGGTTGCCAAGGCGCAATGTAAAGTGGCAGCCCTCTGAAAAGCCATGTGGAACAGAGCCTCCTCTGTCCTCTCCCCTCGTTTCATTTCCTCTCTTTCACTCGTCTCCTTCGTCGTTCCCACCGTCTCGTCTCAGACTGAATGCCAATGAGGATTAGCATATGAAATGTTTTTTTTTCTGCTCATCTCAACTTGAATTCTAAAGAGAGATTTCTCGCATTATATTATGTTTTATTGCATGCTTAATTCCAAATAATATTATGGTTTAAAAAAAAAAGACAAAACAACAAAAGCCTTTGAACACAGAAAAACTATACATATATATATATACATAATATGTACGTGTGTATTATCTGAATATATTAAAATGAATTAAAATTATAG
>JBBPCZ010000148.1:7518704-7529694 GCA_037974445.1 Brycinus macrolepidotus | reverse complement strand
TGCTGGAATAGAAAAGGTTCTTCCCCAAACTGTGTCCACAAAGTTGGAAGCATGGCGTTGTCCAAAATGTCTTGGCTAGGTGCTTGATTTTATACACCTGTGGTGAAGGGTATGATTGAACCACCTGAATTCAATTATTAAGAGGTGTGTCCCAGTACTTTTTTCCGTATAGTGTACATTTGGTTGCTGTGAGTTGTTATCTCTTATAGGCTTGCATATGTGGTTTCTGGAGCTGTATGTATGAAAATGGACAAAGCACACTGCATGTCTAAAAGGAGTAGTATCAACCATCTTGATGTAATACGTAACGTCTACTGTTAATTGGTGACTGTAAGCTCATTATCTACTTTAGCCTTGTAGCTCCAGCTAAGAGACTTTTAGATCGGTGTATTTGGGGTTTCACAGGTCAGAGCGCATCACTCAGTCCCTGAAACACCCCTCAGAGCACCAAGACCCCCGCGTTCATCCCTCAACTGCAGGTCAGGGATCACACACTCACTCACACACAAATGCACATATTCTCTCTTTAGTGGAGTGGTCTGATTGTAGATATTGTCCATCAGGTCATCTACTGTTGGTGATCCTCTCAGGAAGATGGAAGACTCCGCCCCCTCAACACAAACGCCCCCTAGTCCACCTTCATCTGCGGCGCGGGTTCATCCGTTACTGCGGCAGCGCCGGCACAGGCTCATTCGCCTAGAGGAGTGTTCTGCCCTCGCATCAAAGGTGATTGACTAGCTTAGCAGTTGCTTAGTTTAAAACTCCATTATTGGTTGGGGTCCTGGGAATCAACAAAGTGAGAAAATAAGAGGTTGTTTGATAGGGTCCAGATATTAGCTTTACTAACTGCATTCAGTTGAATCAGAAAGCTGATTTGTTAGCTGGCCTCAGTCTATGAAAATGTGCCCCTTTTGACCTCATCAAACTCGATAGGTTTCACTCGATAGGCTTTTCTCCAATTTTATTGCTTTTCCCGCTTCAGTACACCTGACAAACAAGCCCTTAAATCCCACAGAGAAACTGCTTAAGTGAAAGTATGGATACTGTGTCCAAAGAGTTACTGAGTTAAAAGCCAAATTATAGAGCCAAAACTCTACCCGAATGTAACATGAAAAAAAATGAAATTCAAATGTACATTCTTGATTAATTGAATTGGTAATTAGTAGCTATTTGAATGACAAAAGGGTACAATAAGCTTTATTTTGCAGGCAGAAGATTCTCAGATAATCCTGAAATAAATCTTTAGATTATTTAGCTGATGCACGTATCCTGAGCAATGATAGGTGAATGGAATTTTCTGAGTCTAACCCAAGAATGATTGGGTCAGTGACATTTCTGCCTAGATAGGAAATTGAACCAGTTTTCTGTATGTGGGGTGGTTGTGGGCACTTTCTGTGTTAGGGATTTAAAAACAAATAGAAGTGGGCAGGGCTGGCTATATGCAGATCAGTGCATGGGAGTGAAAAATATGGTGCTAAATTATTATTTGGAAATCTAATACAGCACTTACAATAATTATTTTTCCATTTATCAGTAAATTATTATTCTACATTGTCGCTCATTTAACATGCACCACTTGAAAAAAACACTGATATTATGTAATGTTATATTTTTTCCTTATGCACATGTATTATTTTCTTTTTTTTCTCTATTAGCCTGTGACCTTGCCATGCTGTTGTGAGCCCCCAACCGTGTGTGTCTTGTGTGGTTTTGCTTCCCCTCACCCCCCGGCTCAGAAGGAGAAGTGCACGTGGATGCATCAGACAGGGCTGGATCCGTGTGTTCACTCTGTTCTCTCCATGCCCTCAGGTTCGCTAATCTCACACACACACACACACACACACACAAACACACACACACAAACACACACACACACAAGCAGTGTTATAGTGTCAGAACAAGAGGTGGGACAAAAAACAGCGAATATTGAGAAATCATGATATTTTTTGGCATGATGTTATATGGTGCCAAGCTTTAATATTATTTTATAATTTTAAAATTGATTTAATATACTTTTATTTTGGTGTATACATCTGCTATTATAACACTGCTTCTGAACTCCACAAGATGGCACATGACCTTATTCTTCTTTTGCGTCACAGTAGAAATTGGTGAGAAATCAAATACGAAGCTTCGAGTGAGATGAACTGAGACTTTTGTTATTTTCCTTATGACTTACAATGCATTTTAATTATGTATGGAGGAAATAAATCACAATGTATCATAGAATCTTGGGAATATTGCTGCCTCTATTTAAAAAAAAAAAAGTAAAGAATGCTCAGTGAGCTGTAGCATTTTCTTTTTGTGTTGTCTTTGCTTGTAACCGATGCTGTGTGCTTTGTAGATTTCCCTCTTGCGTTACATTGTGGGACCCCCCCGCTGGCCGGGCCTCAGTCACACAGTGGTGTGTCGTGGATGGGCATCACAGCGTCCTCTTCGTGGTTGGGTAGGCGAGGTCAAGGCCCTCAGAGGGCGGGGCGAGCACGAAGGAGACTCGTGTGTCCTCGGCCACCAAATGCACTGCCTCCTTTATTCAACACAACTGGTAAGGAAAGCCATATATTCTGATCTGTTCCCTACTTAAGATTATTTCTGTTCTTGACCATTACTTCTAATTGAGACATTGTGTCTTCTGGAGTTTCCCCACACTTTTCCCTATGTACGTCATTTTAAACAACAGAAGCACTACCAGCCCATATTACTTACTGTAGTGTACAGCAGTCTGTCAGAATAAATGTATCATGTAAATGTTACACAACATTATGGCACCTTTCGGTACACAGTGAGTTGTTTTTCATGTTTTTTTCATGTTTTGACGACAAATTGACTTCCTGCAACAAAAACCAACACTATTATGTGCACATTTGCTCTAGTTTACTAAAAAAAAAACATTGTGCCTTCCAGCTGGTTCCAACTACAGGATCCAGAGAAGTATGATCAGCCAAGGCTTCTTCCCGCAACGAGCCTCCGAATTTTCCCCTCTGCCGGCCACACCCCCAGCCGTAGACACACCCACACAGGTAAATTTGATGGGGATAAGCAACAAGAAAAGCCCAGAACACTCTTACACTGAATGGCAATTTGCACAGAGGTCGTATCTTACTCTTCCATCATTTCTGTCGAAGCCCTTGCGGAGGAGGAGAGGGGAGAGCTCATTCGACATTGATAATTTGGTAATGCCTCTGGGCCTGGCTGGACTAGGAGCAAGAGTGCAGAAACTGCAATACAAAGAGATCATCACCCCAAGGTAAATTTATTAATAGATTTGGTTAGCATGTGTGTAAGTGTAAACTAGTGGCCAACTGGAAGGCTTGATTCAGAGGTGTACTTGCCAGATAAGATAAGATAAACCTTTATTAGTCCCACAAGTGGGAAATTTGCATTGCTATGGCAGAAAGTGGACAGTACAAAGTTACAAAGTTAAGAGCAGCAAAAACAATAGAATAAAAACTATACAACAGTATAATTTAAAAAGTACACTATACAAATAATACAATAATAGAAATATAGACATTTCTATAGAAATATAGACATGTATATCTACATAGTGGATATATATGTGTATAAACACTGGATATATATACACAAGCAGCAGGCATTGACAAATAATAATAATGCACCAAGACGGATTTCACATTGCTCACAGTAATCTTTCATCCCAAAATTTGCACATGTTGCACCAGAAAACCACCAAAAAAAAATTGAACGTTTTATTAGAATGTTGGATGATTTTTTGGATGTACATTTTAGGAGAGGAAAAATTCAGCCAGGGAATGGCATACAGTTCTGTTTGTTTCAGACTTTGTAAGGAACGTCATTATTTCACACACATTTAGTGCTACAATAAAAAAAACTGAGCCTTCTTCAAGCCTGCATTGGAAACTCTAGCTGACCACTCAGCTAATGATGAAATCTTCATAATCAGTCTGTGGCTGTCACTGTAATCAATGCAGGATCAATACTTCTTAATTACTGACCTTTCTGTCCAGTGTTCAGAAATGGAATAAAAAAATTGATTTGCTCAGGGCAGAACCAATTTGTAAATATATTTTTTGTTTAATCACTAATGTAAAATTTCTAAATTAGTTAAAACAAGATTATAAACGTGTTTTGCCTAGTATATGAAAATAGTATGTATGGAAAGCTATTAGCTGTTATTGGTAGAGGGATTTGTTCACACACAGCCTATGGAATTTTACTGAGAATTTGTAAATTGTTCAAACATATAGCTATAAAATAGCCTTCAATAATTTACCAAAGGTTGTTATGATCTAAACAAGTCCACATGCACTAATAGCAAATTTCTGCATAAAAATGTGTAGACATCATGAAACACAATTCAGTGATTACTGAACGAATCCAAAACCTAAGCACAAAAATACCATATAATTCTTATTAAGTTAAACAATACAATGAAATCACGCTAGGCATTATATTGATAAAAAAATTTCAGGAATTTGAAGGCAAGATAAACAATAATCTATTTATACAGAATACCAATATTCATAATATTAACTAGTACGAATTAATCTTTCTGGAACAGTTACGGTGGATTACCTCTTTGGTTTTTGCTTTTTTTCCATCAAACCAATTCAGAGCCTTGTTTGGAACATTTTCTATGTGGAGGAGATTTTGTGCAAATAATCCTTCTTGTAAGAAAGCAGGATTTAAGCCATTGACTTTTGGTAATCCAATACATGGACTCCCTCTTATCTTTAAAGGTCTACTTTCGAGGGCTTGGGTACAAGCTGCACGGCTGTTTCAGTGTGCCAATTCCACCACTTTCAACAGACCTACTTCTATAAAAACATAAATGTTTGTTCATTTAGCTGTAAGTTCTTCATAAACCTCGTTTTTCTGTGTTACAGCTGGAGAGAGCTGGACTCTGTCTGTGGGACCTCTGAGGCACAGGTGGACACATGCGGTCACTTTAAGAAGCTCTTTGATGTACCTCACCAGACTAATGGGGAAGGCAGTGAAGATGAAGGCGAGGTGGGTTGTCGTTGTTTAAAGTGGAGCAGGATTGAAGTAGAAATGAGCTCTGTTTTGCAAAACACAGACCCGAATTCTAAAGCACTCACTCACTCACTTTCTGTAAACCGCTTAATCTACACTAGGGTCATGGGTAGGGAGCCTATCCCAGGGTCAATGGGTGCAAGGCAGGGACTCAGCCCACCACAGGGCGCGCACACCATTCACTCACACACTCACACCTACGGTCAATTTAGAAATGCCAGTTCATCTGGCGTGCATGAATTTGGACTGTGGGAGCAACTGGAGACTTATTCTAAAGCACTCCAATAAATTGTGGAGAGGCATGAACAACCTTTAAGTTGTGAATAAGATATACTACAATCCTCACACTGCCTAGAACAGTTTTTCCTCCAAAACCAAGTACCAAAGAAGGCTAATCAGGTAGGTCAATGTCAGCTTTGGAGACTAAGAATGGCCTCTGTTGGCATTGGACAAAATCCCAGTTTTGTCCAGGCCGTTATTGTCAAGGATGTGCAGAGAGGTCAGGGGGAGTCGCTCAAAGGGAAAAAAGGCATCTACAGTGTCGAACAGTCAGTGGGATAATGCTTATGCACATGGTCACACACGGTGGTTCACATTCTTGGACCTGTAGTACCCCTCTGTTGCATGGTCACATCAGGAAGGGCTTGCTAATTAGTTAATTTGCCTTAATTGGTGCTTATAATAGCGTTTAACCATGGAGCGGAGGTTGTAAATTGGGAGCTATATTAACCGTATTGTCATTTCATTTTGTATTTCTGAGTATGTGGCACAGGATAGGTGAAATCTTCAATTTTCATATTAACACAAAATATGAAAAGTTCACGATATTTAAAATTTTTTGATGCATAAACCTCAATCTTTGTGTTTGTGTGTGCATGCAGGTGGAGGATCTCTCTGATGCTGTGTTTCTGAAGCGGCACGCTGGATATGAGAGCAGGGAGAGGAGCCGCTGGGGGAGCTGGACTCAAAGACGCCGCCGGGGCAGGTAAAAGGAGTGTGTGCGGGCATGTCTGTACAACCTGTTGTGTATTTTTGGTGTCCAGAGCCTGGAAAGTGGACAATTATTGCCAGTCTTGTGTGTAATGTTTACCTAGAGGTGGGCAAAATGGCAAAAATATGATAATATTGAACAAGCTTCATATTAAACAATACATTTCCCATAGGTTTAAACAGACACAACTAGGGGTGCTGCAAAAAGTTATTTCGATCCAATCGGTTAGTCTATCAACTTTTTCAACAAATTGAGTAATCTAACAACTGTTTCTGTTCCAGTGAGGAATAAATTAAATTAATAATGGCAAAAGACACCTGAAATGGAAAATTCCCCATCAATATATTACAGTGCTTTGGTATCATTACTGTTTTATTTATTAATTAATGTATTTCTTTGTTAAAAATAAGTGCTTTTAATTTCTAGAACTTAATAAAGTAAATAAAAATAAAAATAATTCTATTACTTCTTTATTTATTACTTACTGGCTGTTTTTTATTTTTCAATTCGCCACCTTTCCTCTTTTCTCAGTTTTAGCACACGTTTAATCATTATCTATTTCCCTTTATTTCCACATACCTTAAACATCTGGGTGTCTTTTTTTTTTGTTGGCGTGAGCGACTGCAGTGTTTGTGATTCTGACTGTATATTATACAGTTAGATGCACATAAATTGTCCATTCTAAGCTTTCTAAGACAGGCTGGATGGTATGAGACCTACCATTTCGTTTTTCAACTGCTACCTCAGGATGGTATTAATTTTTCTACTCTACTGAGAGGAGACAGTGTTTTCTAATGTTTAGTCTAACGCTGCATTTTCTGGGCTGATATTAGCCACAGGTTAGCTCGTTACTTACCCACTACCAGCAGGAGTAGAAAATGTGTTGGAATTTGGGTGCCTTAGATTTGTTTCATTTTTACTCATTATTGTGATGTTGTGAAATGGCGTCTCTGAATTTACAGGGATGCGTGCAAGGTGCTGACTTTGTGGGTCTTACTTTCTTAAGTTATCTCTATTTGATGCTGCAGTCGTTCTGTCTGTACCACAAACGATTCTTTGCAGTGATGCTACGAAAGAACAGAATCAAGAATGCCTTTTGAAATTAGCATAAACTTTAAGCTTCTCTCTAGATCGCTCAACAACTGGGAGAAACAAAAAGAAACGTAGACGACTGGGATCCCAAATTTTGGGTCACTTTTTAGTAAAACCTGTTGATCAGAAATTGTGGAAGTGCTACCAGTATTCACAGTATTTCCAGAAAGGCTTACTGTGACATATTTTTTCATGATAACAAAATCACATTGTCATATCGCCCATCTCTATGTTTAACCACAATAAGTTAGTTCATCCAATTTCAGCACCGTAATTTATTTGTCAGATCCTCCTCCTCCTATCATGGGGATGGGAAGAGCTCCAGGGGGTTCGAGCAGGCGCCCTGCTCGCCAGACCCCAGACACGGGCACTTTGCTGAGGGAGACACTTCGCCATGTAGCCCCCTGTACTCTGGAGCAGACGATCCCTTCTACCAGATGGAGGATGAACAGCAGGTGTGTGTGTGTGTGTGTGTGTGTCTGACTGAATATGTGCGTAGATGCCTGAGTACTTAATGTTCCATTCATCTCCCTCATTATAGCTGTTACCATGGTGATTATGAAGCTGAAAGGACTTGATGTGTCTTTGGACCTGTTTTTTCCCCCCATGTCAATCAACCCGATTGTCTTGAACGTCTCAACTTGAGAAAAGCTGTCATTAATTTCCCTTTATGAACATTGTGTGTATATGATGAGGTGTCTGAGTGTCTTTTTGCATACTTAAATGGGAGTTCATGTCATTTTGTGCTAACTGAACTATTTTTGCTCTGCCCTCAAATGCAGTTTTTTGTAGATACTGTTGTGAGGTTGGACAAGCTTTACAGAACATCCCATATTAAATAATTAGAAGTTAGAAATTAGTAGTTAGAATGTTTGTGGAACCCTTTTGAAGTCTCTGAATTTCTACATGAATCTGACCAAAATGTGATCAGATCTTCACTTATCTCATAAGATATGCAGATACAGGGAACCCCATTAAAAAGGCAAACAGATATAATTTTTTATTCATTTTTGAACAATGTGATCCAATATTAAATGCTGTATAGGCAAAAGTATGCAAAGCCTTGGAGGTGTCAGTTTGGTTTAGGGGGTAATTTGAGTCAAGAGTTTCGGTTAATTGGATAACAATCAGGTGTGAGTGGCCTTAATTTTTTTTTTTTCCGAAAAACAATAATTTGAGTCTGCACTGACAAAGTCTGGCCTTGGACAAACATGTTTTTGAGTGCATGCCATGTCCTGTTCAAAGGAGATTTCAGGGGTCCTCAGAAAAAGAGTTATTAATGCTCATAAGGCTGGAAAAGATTAAAACAATTTCTGAAGAGTTTGGACTTAACCAGTCCAAATGGAGAAAAACCAAAAAAACCCTTGTTCAACCAAAATAATTATATAATCTGAGATAATGTAATGTTACAAAGAGCCCCAGGGTAATATCCAAGGATCTGTAAGTCTTTTTTGCTCTGGCTAATGTCAGTGTTCTTGAGTCCATCATCAGGCAAACTCCAAACAAGAACAGTATGTATGGAATGATAGCAGGGAGGAAGTCATTACCTTCCAGGAAGAACATTTCTGCTTGTTTAAAGTTTTCTAATGTCCACTTGAATGAGCCAGAAGATTTGTTATAGAGTGTTATGTGGACTGATAAGCCAAAAAGAGAACGGCGTAAATGAGGAATGCTATGTGGTAGACAATGTGTGTATTTGTAGAAAAGGTTAACATTGCATTACAGCATAAGACCCTCTTCCAAACTAAAACATGGTGATGGCAGTATCACAGTTTAGGCTGTTCTGTGGCTATTCGACCAGGACAGTTCGCCATTATTGATGGAGCCATAATTTCTGGATTGTATCCAGAAATTCTACAAGGGAACATCTGGGTCTTAATTGCATAGAAGTGTCTTGGTATGACCTGCAGCATGGAGTTCAAGTCCACCAACATAAATGAGTTGCAGCAGCTCTGTAAAACAAGAAATGTTTGGTTGAAATCAAAGGGGTTACATCAGTTACTCAAGCTTATCGGATAGCATGTTAAGGTAGCATATTGTTTCTCTTTCTGTTTTTGCTGTCATGTTGGTATATATGGCAAATATGATTGGAAAAAACGCTGCCCGCATTTTTGGGGGGGCATTATTACATTTGACCCAAACACCTGAATCTGCACCCAGGATCAACTGAGGCATTTTTCAGAAAATCAGCTTGTCATCACAGGTTGTTTGTTTTTGTCCAGAAAATGCTCAGATTTTAGCCTTGCAACAGAAGCTACTGCTGTAGACTATGTATTGTTAACTTACCTGGTTAACAACGTTAAAACGGCTGGAGCTAACGAATGCTACTTATTACTACTTATCCTATCAACTATGTTTATCAGTCTGTCCTAACAGTGATACCTTTCAAATGAATACAAAACAAATATTCGAAATTTTATGCACACTCTAAATATGTATGCTTTGACAAAAGATTCTCAGTAAGATGAATGGGATTCATGCCAACGTTCTCTAAAGCTTGTCTAACTTCTCCACCAGCATTTTAGGCCAGAGAATGTATCAGTCACTTGTACGGGAACTGAAATAGGAGTTGAATTTTGTGAAACTGAACTGATTTTGGATTTCCGTTTCAGGCCGTACAGCCGTGGGAACGCAGGTCGTTCCCTTTGCTGGAGGTGGAGCTCCGGTGGCTGGAGAATGATGAGGATGCGGATCCTGAGGAGGATGCGTGTGCGGCCAGTGGCCGCAGCCAGAGCACGGACTCGGGCATCTCAGTGGGCAGCCTGGAGCTCTCGCCGAGGACCCCTCAGCCTCATCAGCAGCACTTGGGCACGGAGCCCGCCAGCCCGCAAATGCTTGCCTGCAAACCAGCCGCCCCAACTACTCAGGATTCTGCCTCTCTCCCTCCTTCCTTAGCTCCTCCCCCCTCGCTTTCCTCTCAGCTGTCCTCCCCCCTCTCAGCTCGTGCCCACTCCACTACATGCACTCACAGAGCCAGCAGGACCGATGCCAGTCTATTCTGAACCAGGCTGGAGAAAGCAATTGCGTATCAAATTGCCTTTTTCATCCCATCCCATTTATCATAATGTAACATCTTATTTAACCACTCAACCATACTAATTAAACCAACCGTCACTAGTCCTGCTGTCTTATTGTTTTATTATTGTTTTTGAACATACTGGACCCTCTTATCATATTACCTGTCACCTGTAACCCATTAAACCTGCCCTTTCTGCTTAAAACGTTCTCCACCAAAGACCCTCTCGTTCTCCTCTCCTCAACTATTCCATTTCTTCCACAGCCTCCTTGTTCTCATAAAGAAACACTTCTGCCTAGATACAACTGCACTGAGTCGAACCCACACAGCTTCCTCCTTGTCCACCTTCGCCTCATCCACCTCCTTCAGTAGTCCTTGTTTAAGTTTTTCTCTGCGGGATGGATGGTCTGACTCGTTCATCTGCTTGTGGATGTTTTCTGTTTGTTCATTTTCCGGACCTGTCTAAAGCCTTATTGTCCCTTCCTCGCTGTTGAGTTGATGTAAATGAGAGCGTGTCTCGTTAATAGTTTGTATTTTCGTTGCTATCCTTTTAAATGTCAAGCATCAGTCTCCTGGAGCAAGAGATTTACCCACAACACAAGGACAAACTTCACAACATACAGTATAAAGGCACTACACATAACCCATCCTGTCTTATGAGACTTTTTCTTGATCGTCTATTTAATACATGTATTCCATACAAATGTATACATATTGGTATTCACAACTTTGATTTTATATATATATATCAAACATTGTGCCCTTTAGCAGCCTCGTGTCCATTTCAATCAGCTCAACACAAGGTGTGTGTGTGTGTGTGTGTGTGTGTGTGTGTGTGTGTGTGTGTGTGTGTGTGTGTGTGTGTGTGTGTGTGT
>JBBPCZ010000148.1:7496020-7515393 GCA_037974445.1 Brycinus macrolepidotus | reverse complement strand
TCTGCCTAAAACGAACTATATAATAGCCTACAAAAACTCGCCCTCCATTTGTGTGTGTGTGTGTGTGTGGTATACGTCCTCATGCAAGGCTATACTTCACTCCCTTCTTCTTTCATGTTCTTTTTTTGCGTGGTATCTGTACCTTCACTTAAGTAATGAATGTGAGTACTTCGTCCACCTCTGCACATTCATACTCATCATCATAAAGTGCTTTGAGAGGCTCATCTAAATAAAAAGGACACTTATGTGAGAATTCTGTTCATAGATCTCAGTTCAGCATTCAACACCATCAATCCTCAGTATCTGATATGAAAGCTGATACCTCTGGGCCTGGAGATCTTCCTCTGTAACCGGATCCTGGATTTCCTGACCCACAACTGTGCAGCAATGCACAGCTCAAACCACATAATTAAGTTCACTGATGAAATGACTGTTGCAGAAACAGCAACCTGTCTCTTAACGTGTACAAAACAAAAGAGATGGTTGTTGAATTCAAGAGAGCACATCGTGTCCACTCTCCGCTGATCACTGGCGCTCCGCTATGAAGACTGTACAGAGCACCAAGTTCCTTGGTGTTCCTATCACAGAGAACCTCACATGGACCCTCAACTCCAGCTTCAGTGACAAAAACCCATCCTTACCACATTCTTCAGGGGGACTAAAGAGGGCATACTGAGCAGCTGTATAGCCTCGGACCACAAGACCCTACAGCAGCTAGTGAAGACAGCTAAAAAAGATCACTCGGGTCCTTTTCCCTCTGTTACAGACATCTATACCACACACTGCCTCTACAAAGCCACCAGCACTGTGGATGACCAAACACATCACTTTCTTCTCCTCCTTAGTCTGAATTATACTTCCTTCATGCAAACACACTCCTGAACTGAACTTCTTCCTTCTCCTAAACACACACACATACACATACACACTGTTGACTCATAAACAAGAATCACACACAAACAGCCACTCCCCCATAAACATGCTCACTCCATACCATTCCCTTTTTATATTACATATACAATGGTATATATGGTTACATAATGGTTACATTTTTTTAAAATCCTGCTACTGTTATTTTTATGGCTATTTAATGCACAATAATTTAATACTGTTATTCCTGACCTCATAAATATTTGCATTTTTGCATGTTTGACTACTCTGCTGCAAGAACACAGAATCTGACACAATACTGTTTTCATTCACACTAGCACTGTTGTCAGCTGCACTGTATGCTGTCCTGTTCTGGTACTGTACTATTACTTCCTCTTGTGTTTTTAAGTCTTGCACTTTCTTTTTACACTCTGTGTGGTCGTTGCCCACACTTGTATAGTCTTGTGTTGTTTTGTGTTGCACTATGGTCCTGAAGGAATGTTGTTTCATTTTACTGTGTTCTGTGTATAAGGTTGAAATGACAATAAACACCTACTTGACTTGACTTGCCAATACTCACATTACACTTCACAGTCAACGAGCAACATAAACAATGTGCAGAGGGTGAATAGTTATGAAGTTATAGACGTAGGCACAACCGCTGAAAATGCACAATATAGACATCAAAACATTCAAGCAGTTATCGCTTTTTACCCACGAGAATAAATGTGGGTAAAATGGTTCAGAACAGAGCTCAGATCCAGACCTCCTCACCTCCTCACAGTGTAGATGTTTGTTAATGGTCAACAGATGGCGCTGCTCTCGCTGTCTCTTGCTCTGAAACTTTCTGAAGTTGTTTTCACCCACAAATGTAGTTCACATCTGTTACCTTGCATTCCCCCAGATTGTAATCGCAGTCACTGCGTGCGTGTGTGTGCGTGCGTGCGTGTGTGTGTGTGTGTGTTATCTACAAGGCTGGTGTGATGAGATGAAAGTAAACATAAGGACTATGCAGTGCAACAACGTGGAACTACTATATAATCAAACGTGCTTCAAGTCTGGATAACATTCCTCTCTATCTCTCTCTCCCTCCCTCCCTCTCTCTCTCTCCCTATCTCTCTCTCTCCTTCTCTGTAGTGGTTTTAATGTTTTCCAGATGTTGCCCCCTCTTGCTCTCCCCCAGGAGAGCGATTCAAACTTTTTTCTCCTTTCCGTCTGAAGCTGGAGCATTTGCTGAAGCATTGTTGGGGCCGGACTTTAACGATTCAGAAGAAAGAATAAGAACAGCAGCGAAACACACTGAACAAATCAGTGCCCTGAATTTACTTGATTTAAATGTGTGCATTAGCATCGCAATTCATGTGGAAATTAAGTTCAATATCCAAAGGAAAGAAAAAATGTAACAAGGCATAAAAGAGATCTCCTTAATATCTCTGTAGTTTCTCCTAGTCAACAATGAGATCATATGGGAAGACAAAGGAGATGCTCAGGTCATTATCCTGAGCTAAAGACCCCTCACATGTGTCTCCTCTTGGGTTTGAGTATTGAGATCTCAGTAAAGTCAAACCCAGATTTGCCAAGATAGGAACACTCGTGTTTATCTGCAACTAAACTCTCATGTCTCCTTTGTCTCTGTGTCTCATCTGTGTAGTTGTATCTAATGCTGTTTCTCCTAAAGCAACATATTAATATGTCTGCACTCATTACCAAGTGTAAATAGCTTTTGTGATAATGCTGCATTGTTTATAGGCCTGATGCAGCTGGTGGAGTATTTCTGTCTGCAATGTGACACAGTTGCTGTGTGTGTGTATGTGTGTGTGTGTGTGTGTGTGTGTGTGTGTGTTTGTGTGTGTGCGTGTGTGCACCACTCTCTTCCTTCAATGAATTCCACCTGGGGTAAAGAAGCAAAGAAGACAAGCATGGGCCCCACTTACTCGTTTTAAGTTCCCAGCGCACACACACATATATATAAAAAAAAGGTGCCAACTCCAATACATCTGAGCATATGACAAGTCGATTCTCACACGTATAAACTCGTGTTCCGCTCTGTATATTACTCAATGTAGTGTATACTCCTTGCATGAAGAAGCCCACCCACACGCATACACACACACACCGGTTATGTGAGGGGCAGTACAGAGTTAATGCAGTCAGACCAGATTTCAGCTGAAAGGACTTAATGACCGGAGCAGCTGCTTCTGGGGCTGACCCTCCAAAACTCCCCCTCTCTGTCTTTCCTTGCCTTTTTTTTCCCTTGTCCTTCACTCTCACGCCATCCAGCTCCACAGACTGTGTGTACATGAAAAACTTCAGCGTGAAGACTGAACAAAAACAGAGCTAAAAGGAAAATACACAGATTTATGGAGACTTTATGTGCTCATGTTTAAGTCTGTTACTTATATTGCACGTCCAAAAGTCTCCGGACATCCTTTCTAATTAGTAGATGCACCAATCACTGACAAAGGTGTCCATAGAAATCTGCCTAGAATCTCCCTAGAATAGCACTGTCAATAGAATCAGACAATCAGAGCAGCCACACATGAGTCCAAGGCCACAATACCCAACACCAAGTGCCACCTAGAGATGTGTAGAGCTCCTCAGCACCAGGCCATGGAGCAGTGGAACTGCATTCTCTAGAGAAATGCCACTACATCCAATACTTCTAGAATGAGTTGGAGTGGAGTAGGAGTTTGTGATACAGAACTAATCGTCCAACATCAATTGCTGACCTCCCTAATGCTCTAGAGGCTAAATGCCATCAAATTTTCACAGCAATGTTCAGCATCTAGTGTAAAGCCTTCACAGATAAGTAGAGGCTGTTACTGCAGCAAAGTCCCTATTGATACCCTTTATTTCAGAAGAAACAAAATTACATACTACATTGGACAAATAGGGTTTCTCTCAGCTTCTCTGAGTTGAGTTAAGCCTAATTAATGGACTGTATTTTCCATTCAACTGAAAATCTTTATTCTAAATCCTATATGACAGCGGTTCCAACCTTTTTTGCGCCACGGACCAGTTTCATGTAAAACAATATTTAGATACAACTAAAAACGAAGTGTGTAAAAATACGAAGAAGCTCCCCAAAGACGTTTGTTTTTTATTCATTTTTGCTAGCTTGTGGGCTAAATTTTTGATGTACCGTATCACATGACCGACACGAGTGTTTTTTCAAAATAAAAGATCTTTCAGACTCTAATAATCAATAAAATATCTTTTATTCTGTCTTTCTGTGCGGCCGGGTACCAAATGACTCACGGACCGATACCGGTCCGCGGCCCGGTGGTTGGGGACCTCTGCTATATGATACAGGACTCGGTTTAATACACATTCAGGGAAACCAAACTCAAGTGTTTGGTAGTACTTCTGGACTGCATGAAAAAAAAAACACTTGAATAAAAACCAAGCAAAACATTTTTAACCTGTACTTGACAATAATGTATAGTGTTTGTGTTTCTATATTGTATGTTGCTTAGTATTAGACTGTTAGGAGGTGTGTTTGTGTGTGTGTGCGTGTGTATGTGTGTGTGTGTGTGTGTGTGTGAATGCTATTACTGTGTGTGTCGTGAGCTGTTCCGCATGTGTTTCCAATACACCCTCCTTCAGGGTTTTCTTAGCCAAAGATCATTACTAAAGACACCCCCCCCACCCCCCATCTATGTGTGTGTGTGTGTGTGTCCAGTGGCATAACTAGGGTCATTTGGGCCCCAGTGCAAAAAAACAATTTAATGGGCCCCTGATACAAAATGACTTTGCTTGTTCAAAATAATTACATTTACTAAGCATTCCATTCCACCCACTAACATCTAACAGTAACCTAAATATTTGCTATCGACATACATAGATTCCCAAAAACGCTTGCTATGATTTTGACAAAATGCATTTTTAGATATCTTATTGCATTATGAACAAGAGAGAGATAGACATTAGGGTGTGCCATGGGTATACAGTTGTCTCAGAATCTATATGTTGGGTGGGCACTGCAGGGGTTGGGGTGGGGTGAGGGGTGCCCCTTGGACTCTCAAAAATATTGTCAATCACCAGAGCACCTGCCCCTCTGATAAAGGGGCCGATAAAGACTGGGCCCCCCTGCACCGTAGGCCCAAAGTGCAATTGCCCCATCGTTGTGTGTGCGTGTGTGTGTCTGTGTGTGTGCTTGCTGAAGTATAAAACATCATCTTGTAACGAAAGCAGTATTTGAGTATATTCTTACAGTTCACTGGGATCACCTAGGAAATTTGAGCTTGTTTCAGAGTGGAAGTGTTTGATGTACGTATCGTATTACCTACATCTGAGTACCACAAGGAGAAGGAGAGAGGTACAGAGGCTGGTTGGGTGTTCTGATTTGCCAAAGCTCATATTAATGCACTGAATAAATATCTAGCTTAAAACTAATAATACGATTTATAATACATTTTTGTTTATGTTTAGGTAGGAGAAAGTGGGGCTAATATTTTGGTATTTTTGTCATTTTAAACATATTTGAACCAGATTATTATTATTATTTAATACAAGCAACCTGTATATCTCTGCTATTAATGAAATTATATCGCTTATTTCCAGCACCAACTGCTTAGTATGAATTAGATTAGCTTTCCAGCTTTAATACATATAAATGAATAGTGAAAAGACAATGTCAAACACTGGCAAATGAACTTTGATTTCAAAGTAGAAAGTGGAATTATAGATTTTATTTACATGTATGTTTTGGAGGATTCTGTGAATAATACGTTTGAAAAGAAAAGTTTATATAGGGTTATATTCAATTCTCTTGATGTTAATTTTGTTACAACCATCCCAGCTGTGTGGAGGCTGTACTTGATCCTGGCTAGCTCTCACTGTGAGTTATTTACATGCTTCACAATAGTGCTGTTTTATAGCCAAGAGGGTTATTAAAAAGTTTCGGAGAGAATGTCTGGAGGAATATCTGTCTGACTGTCATCAAAATTCACAGAAGATGTTGCACTGGGAAAAGGAGGAGATGGCCAAAAACACATTCCACTTAAATCTGTTGAACTACATGAAAAATCTATGCTACATTTTTCCCAACATTACGTTGGGCCCTGCACTCATCTATTACATTTATGTATTGTATTGTATTGTATTTAATTATTTAGCATTATGCTCTAAGCATTATCACCTTTTCCTCCCTCTTTCTTCCTCTCTTCAGCCCTTACTCTGCCACATGCCTTTATTTTTATCCACATCTGTTCCACACTCTGTTCCCCCACAAATCTTCTTCGCTCTTCTCTCACTAACCTCTGTATTCTGTTTAGTTTTTTGCTTTCTCTTTCTCTCTCTCTCTCTCTCTCTCTCTCACACACACACACACACATACACACACACACACACACATACTTTGCAGAGACACCAGATTTTACAGCAGTGTTAGCCAAGTCAGAGTCAGTAGACAAATTCATAAGAGACCTAGACAGGAAGTGACCGCACTGACATGAAGGGGTTCCCACTAGACACACACACACATACACACACACACATGAACAGAGGAACTAAAAGTGTCTGTGTGTGTGTGTGCATGCGTGTGTGTGTGTGTGTGTGTGTGTGTGTGTGTGTGTGTGTGTGTGTGTGTGTGTGCGCTCACAGTTATTTTGGCTGTGGTGTGAATGGTTGTCTTGTGGTGACGTCTCTCACTTTGTCGGACCACCACAGTGCGATAACACAATTTGTCCCACATTTAGGCGAAGCCAACAAACAGACTCACAGTCATGCAGAACCATAAACACGTCAGTACAGTTACAGAGCTGATAATTCACTTTTTCTCCATTCTTTCCAAAACCTGGATTAAATGCAGAACTGGAATATCTTCCCCTCCATCAAGTGCACACGAAATTTGTTATCAGTCACTAATGGCTGCAAAAGAAAAATGCACCATTTTTCATCTTAATCTCTTTCTGTCGCATCTGTAACGCACGGTCGAGCTGCACAGATGATCAGATGTTTCCATGGACATAAAGACTCGAAACACACTTACAGTAAAAGCCGTGGTGCTGAAGCAACTGTCCACTGACTTTGTGTTGAAAGGCTGATCTGTTCTGTGCACAGAGGAACCATTCTAATTTATTGTCTGTGCAAATCGATCTTGTGCTGCAGATGTCACAGACGGGAGATTAGGCTGAAAAAGAAAAGTGATTCTTTCTCCTCTACAGCTTTGAGTTCTCAGTACGGTCACGTTTATAAACGTCAGGCACATGTAATTAATATGTCCACCCACACACACACGCAGGAGGACCTCTTCCCACGGCCTGGCGCGCTGCCTGAGAGAGGAATTTCGGATAAAAAATGCCATTTTGGACCTTGTTTCTCTCTTACTCTCGCTGTGTTTCCCCAGGATCCATTTGTTCTTTTCAAATGAGCATTCAGGACTGAGGCCCCCCGAGAGACCCTCATGGGAAGCAAAGACTGCTTTCCCCATATCCCAGCTGAGTGTGTGTGTGTGTGTGTGTGTGTGTGTATACGTATGTGTGTGTGTGTTTGTGTGTGTATGTACGTGCGTTTGCTGTTGGGAAACTGCAGTCCACATCTGGCTGATGAAGTTGGAGGAGGGGTGGAATGACCTGCACCCAAACTCAGAGATTTTGTGTATGTGTGTGTATATGTGTGTGTGTGTATGTGTGTGTGTGAGAGGGAGAGGGAGGGAGAGAGAGAGAAAGACAAAGAGGGGTGGGGGGGGGGGGGGGAGAGAGAGCATTAAGTGCTTTGTTCTCCATGTTGATTGGAAAACATGATTTGACATAATTTGCTGGTTCCCATGACAACGCAGGCTTGTTTACCAAAATGCTGAGCTAAAGCTTACAGTAAGTTTTGACTGGAGGCGGAAGAGCACTGTTTAACTACAGGAATGCAGAGGACAAAAAGTGTCCATCATTTGTACGTTTACGCAGACACAGATTTGTGTTGTCAGTTTACTTACTTTTGACAATAACTTGTACTGAGGTGATGTCTTTTTATGTGGTATGATGAACACATTTGCAAGTAAATCCATTTGTTCTCTTCTCATCTGTCAGTGAACCGTCTGAAAAAAGGGCACCGTACAGGTACATCTGTTCATCAAGGTACAAACTATATGAATGTAACCTCAGAAGTACAACAAAGTCCCCAAGGGTTTTAAAGGGACATACATCCATATTTCCTGAGAAAAGAGACATATTTGTACCTTTTCAAGGCTAAGAAAAAGAAAAACTAAAATAAAAAGAGTCTTAAAAAATATAACTGCAATGGACCACCTGTGTTCCCTAACTAAAGGTAATAATGAGTATCCACATGTAAGAGGTACAAACCCTGGTGACAGTTTATTACCTTTTGTCCTGAGGGTGTGTATGTTCGTGCAAGTGTGTGAAAACTGTGCGTGTGTCTGTGTGTGTGTGTGTATAATCTGCACCAGATGACCACTAGTGGAGTGAGATAGGTCTGAGTAGGCGGACTCTCTCTCTCTCCTTCTCTCGACCTCTCTCTCTCTCTCTGTTCAGTCTTCTCTGCAGCTGGATCTGCAGGGCTGCTGAAGTTCCTGCTGCTCTCCTCCTCTGTTCATGGTCGTGCTCTGATCCAGAGATCCTGCAGCAGAGGAATGTCCACTGCACTCACCCGGGAATGGCCGCGCGCGCGCTCCTCTTCCTCCTCGCCCTTTTCCTCGCGCTGCTGTCCGCCGCTGTTCTCTGTCCGGAGCGCTGCGAGTGCGGGAGCGCGCCGCAACACGTCCTGTGCGCCAACAGAGGACTGCGGGCCGTGCCGGGCGCGACCCCGCCGGAGAGCGCGCGCCTGGTGCGCGTCCTCGGCCTGGCGGGCAACTTCATCGATGGAATCGGCGCTCGCGACCTGGCGCGCTACGGTCACCTGGCGCGTCTGGACCTGCAGTTCAACCACATAGGGCGCGTGCACCCGCGCGCGTTCGCGAGGCTCTCCGAGCTGCGGGAGCTCTACCTGGGCCACAACCTCCTCTCCGCCGTGCCGCCGCGCGCGCTGCGGCCGCTCACGAGGCTCGCCGTGCTCTGCGTGAACCACAACGCCATCGAGCAGCTGGACCGCGAGGCCTTCAGGAACCTGACGCGCGTGCAGCGGCTGCGGCTGGACGGAAACGCGCTGGAGACGCTGCGCGAGTCCGTGTTCGCGCCCCTCTCTGGGCTGGTGGCGCTGCGGCTCGAGTCCAACCGTCTGCGCCACGTGCACCACGCCGCCTTCGCCAATCTGACGCGCCTGCAGTTCCTCAACCTCTCCGACAACCGGCAGACGGAGCTGCGCGACGCGCGCACCTTCGCGCGCCTGGAGTCTCTCACTACGCTGCTGCTCGCGCGCAACCACATCGTGCATGTGGGCGCGCGCATCTTCCAGGACTTGCAGAGGCTCGCGACGCTCTCGCTGAGCGGGAACCGGATCGTGCAGCTCGAGCCCGAGGCTCTGGTGGGCCTGTCGCGTCTGCGCGAGCTCGCGCTGGACGGGAACGCGCTGACCGAAGTGAGCGCGGGGGTCCTGGACCCGGTTGAGCGCCTCGAGCACCTCGACCTGAGCGCCAACCAGATCGCGCGCGTGCACGAGGCCGCCTTCGCGCACCTCGCGCGCCTCCGTGTGCTCACGCTGCGCGACAACCGGCTCGCGAGGCTGGCGGGCGGCGCCCTCGCGGCCAACGCGGCGCTGCGCGCGCTCGATCTGCGTGGCAATGAGTGGACCTGCGGCTGCCGAGCCGAAGCCCTGAGGAGCCGCGCGGGGGGAGGCGGAACCGTGGCGGTCCGGTGCCGAGAGGGCGAGGAGGAGGAGGAAGACAGGACAGAGAGGGAGGAGGACCAGACGGATCAGGGGGACTCGTGTGGGTCCGAGGACCCGGAGGAGAGGATGGAGGGAGAGGAGGACACGGAGGAGAGGATGAGAGGAGAGGAGGACACGGAGGAGAGGATGGAGGGAGAGGAGGACAAGGAGGAGAGGATGGAGGGAGAGGAGGACACGGGGGAGAGGATGGAGGGAGAGGAGGACATAGAGGAGAGGATGAGGGGAGAGGAGGACACGGAGAGTGAAGGAGGTGCAGAAGAGCCTCGCGCTAAGCGGAGAAAATTAAAGATTCAGGGCGAGAGCGGAAAGCGCGGGAAAACGAGTGCCCTGACAGGAGCCTTGACAACTAAAGTCGTTCCCATGGGAACGGAGGACGCCGCCGTAGCTCAGCAGCGCTTCGGCTCCTCTCCGCAGGGTAAACAAACCGCTGCGTTCACGGACGCCTGTCACTTTAACCGTCGCTACATCTCCAACGTGACCGTGGGCGAGGTGACTGACAGCACGGCCGTGGTCCGCTGGGGCGCGGCGGCGGGGGGCGGAGAGCTCGCGCTGCTCTTTCGTGTTTATTTCGACCGGCTCGGCGGCGCCGAGCGCTTCCCGCGCTACGTGTACGAGGACGGCGCGAGCAGGGAGCTGACGCTGCGGGAGCTCCGCGCGGACTCCGCCTACCTGGCCTGCGTGGAGAGCGTGGTGGGCGGGGTTTCGTGTCAAGTGGCCTCGCGCGAACACTGCATGGGCTTCGTAACCGGGGCAGACGCTCCCGAGGCGCGCGCGTGGCCCGTGGCGGCCGCGGCCCTGGCTGTGAGCGGGGCGCTCGCGCTCCTGCTGGGCGGGGCGGGGCTGGCGCGCGCGCTCACGAGGCGGAGGAGGAGCCGCCGGATCAAAGGAGGGAGGGCCTACTCCTACTCCGCGCGCACGCCTTTCCGCGCTGCCATGGCAACGGCGTGCGCGTCCTCAGAGTTCAGTGCGTTCAGGAGCGGGCGCGCGCTGTCAGAGGAGGGAGACCTGATCCAGTTCACAACAGACAGGGTCTACCACAGCCCTGCGTGCAGAGAGGAGGACATCACCATCCAGAGCTTCTCACACTAGCTGTGTCTGTGTGTGTGAATATGTGAGTGTGTGTGTGAGTGTATGTGTTGAGTGTATGTGAGTCTGTGTGTGTGAGTCTGTGTGTGTGTATGTGTGAGAGTGTGTGTGAGTGTATGTGTTGAGTGTGTGTGTGTGAGTCTGTTTGTGTGTGTGTATGTGTGTGTGTGTGTGTGAGTCTGTTTGTGTGTATGTGTGAGTGTGTGTGTGTGTGTGTGTGAGTTTGTGTATAACTACATTTAACCAGCAGACATTACTGAAAGCATTCTCACAGAAGACAGGCAGCTGGGATGGAGAGAAATACAAAAATCAATGTGTGAGGTATAAAGAATTACCAGGACGTGTGTATATGTGTGTGTGTGTGTGTGTGTGAGAGAGAGAGAGAGAAAATTATTCAGGGGTGCTAGAATCCTAAAGTTTTCTTTAGAAGCACATTTGTACATGTATGATTTTTTATCAGCTGCTGGTTGGCAGAATCAGTTTCATTTTTTTATACCTTTGACAGTTTTGTAGCCTATGACTGATATGTATGACTGGTTTAATATGTATGACTGAATTTTCAAAAAAGTGTATCTTTTCTTGAGCTACAGTGTGTCAGTCTGCCATTAGCCACAAACCTTGAAGTTCCAAATAAATTAGAAGAGACATTAGAAGCACTGTGAAGATCATTTAGTGGATGATGCTGTGTATGTATGTGTGTGAGTGTAAGATAAGATCCTCCACTTGAAGCAGGTGTGTATTCTGATTTGAATAAATTCACCAAATCATCCAACGGGCACTTTAGTTCTAAACTGAAAACAAGTCTTTTTTTTTTCCATGGTCTTAAATCATACTGGGATGTGATGTGGATTGTGACCAGGAGGGGGCAGTGCTCTCTCGCTGATTGAGGCTCATTCAATCGCATCAAACTTGTGAAGAAAAGAAATGTTAAACTATAATGTTATTATAGTGTATATCGTTGAAATTACAATACAGAAAATAATGAACGTGAAATATTTTAAGTTTAGGCATTCTCTACTCACATTCCAACCAACACCCACTGATGATCTGAGCACTGTTTTGTCCCAAGTCCTTGGTTTAGTCACGGAGACAGAGACGTTGGAAGCAATTTAAGGAACTCCATCGTTCATCCATATACGCTTGTCATGGATTTTTGCAATGCAAAGCTGTTCGCAGAGTTTACAAGAGTAAAGCAGCCTGAATCAACTCTGGCACTGACACTGAATGTAACAGGTGTGACCATAGTCCTGCTAATCTTCTCCACTTGCTCTGAAACTGCAAGGCTCATTCCTTAATCTGGAATTCTGTTTGACTCCCTCCCCACTATAACATCTACTAACCCGCCCCCCCAACCAAAAGTTGGCCCCTCTGAAGCTCTGCCAATAGGCCACATGCCCTCTCATTTTGCTGACTTGGTAGCTTTTCTAACTCTGCTCACAAGGCAACTAATTCTAGTTCTCTGTAAAAAAAAAAAAAAAAATCCTGAATCACCTTCATACACCATTTGCATAAAGGATGCCATCTTCTTTGTGAAATTAGAAAAGTTTTAGCATGTTCTTCATGTCTCTGACAAAAAAAATCAAACTGTGGCATCCATTCTTTTACCACGTACATAACGCTCAGCTTGATTCTTCTCCCACTGATCATCATTCGGCGTTTGTCAGATTCACAACCTTTTGTTCTTTACAGCTGGCATTTCGTCCCTCTCAACACGAAGTTTCATTTTTTATGACTGACTCTTATGCACATAATTTAAATAAATCATAAAAAACATAGCGTGACATTAGGCCCAAGTTCTAAAACTGTGCTTAGACCAAAATTCTGACATTCAGTGTTCTAATGTTAAACTCATAACACAGTTACACAAATAAAAAGACAACATGGATGTAGAGCAAGTTCTTTTAATTAGAAATAGCAATAAAATTTGTTAGTTGGTACAAAAATAAAGAAATATGGATTTTCTTCTCAAAAACTGTACATGGAAAACGCTGTCCTCATGCCTGACCATTTAGGCTGAGCGATCGTCTCTCACATTTTGTGGCGCACGTTTCATAGAATGGTCAAATGTTGAACATTTTTTTACTTGCATGAAGGGAGTTAGCGGTTTCAGGAAGGTTTTATTTACCTTGTCACAAGTGTCATGCACTGTCGGTGAGCGATAAGATCTTCTACACTGTTCAACATCCCTTGTACTGGTGCCCTGATGTGTTCATATGGTGAAATCCTGGAGATCATACATGCCTATTAGTCTATGATATGTTATGTTTTGCCTGAATAATCATATAAAAAAATGCACTTTTCTGATGAAATGGTCTTGGATGGTGCAATATTTTTTCATAAGTGTTACCTGACTGGTTCATTGAGAAAAAAACAAAAAAACAAAAAAAAACCCCCAAAAAAACACTGACATTGTTTACTGTCCCATGAGGACAAAGCCATGACTAATAGCGAAAGGTGCAGTTGCATTCCAAAGCAAACTATCTGTGTATATTTACAGTATTGTACATTCCCCTGATGTATTTTCTTTCCAATCATGCTCTCATCTGGCGTTTCAGCTGTTCACACTGAGCTGTTTGGCCGATGCAGACGAAACTAAAGTGGCGGGAAAAAAAAAAAGAAAACACGCAATATACATACACATACTCGTATATCACCAGGAGCGAAAGTCCCTGAGGAAATACCACTGGGCAAAGCATTATCAAAAACCCTGGAAAAAGGCAGACCAGCATGCGTCAGCTTTTCCAGTAGGCCTGCTCCAGGCCGTCACAGTGTGGAAGGGTCCAATATCCTACTGTTCATGTCCCTCAGTTCAGCACCTGAGATTTGCTGCCTCGTATAGGCCACATGACAACTTTCTCATCCATCAGTCCCCAAAGGAATACTCCAGCGGTTTTCAGCCTAATCTCTGTCTGCCTCATCTGTAGCACACGGTCAGTTATACCAGACAACAGTTTCTCAGTACTTAATAATAAAAAAAAAAAACCCCACACTTGCTGGCTCACAACACGCTTATAATAGAAGCCTGTGGCAAGCAGCACTTGACCATAATCAACCATAGTATTCGACTCTAGGGCTGCAACAAATATTTGATAATATTAGACAAACTCGATTATTAAAATCATCGGAAAAACTATTCAAATAATCGACACGTTTACCACTTTTGTGAAATCATGCACTTCCGTGGGAAGCAAACTTTTGTTAATCAAGCTAAAAGCTATCTTGTCACCAGCAGCTCGCGGCTGCCAGCTCTGCACTCCAGACTCTTTGAACGGTTCGGGAGAGTCCATTACTGTCTTACGGCTTTTAACTCCAGCTGCAGTCCAGATAAGGCCACTCTACTACTCTTCCATTTAGGCTCATGCTCCGGTACAAAGCATTTTAGTGGCTTAAATCCTTGATCACTCCCTTGTACATTAACAAGAGTAAAAAAAAAAATATATATATATATATACAAGGTGCTGTTTTCCTGCTCTCTCTTTCACTGCTAATCACACACTCAAACAGCACAGCAGTGCAGTGTTGCCAGATTGGGCCGCATCCTCCATTTACATTTACGGCATTTAGCAGACGCTTTCGACTTCCGTTCCCTAACTACAGGGGACAGTCTCCCTGGAGCAACTTGGGGTTAAGGGTCTTACTCAGGAACCCAGTGGTGGTATGCTGAAGGTAGGATTTGAACTCATGACCTCTTGGTCCAGAGGCAAGTATCCTACCCACTAGGCCACCACCACCACTGAAATCTACTGTTTCCTTACTGTGAAAATACCTGTCATTTTTACGTTGCAATATTTCAGTCAAGTTTCGTTAAAAAGCATAAATACAAGCACAAATAAATACATTGAACCTATGCCATAATACAAAATATAAACAGTACCAATAAATATTAATGATATATGATTATTACTGTAAGTGTTATTGTTGCAGCCCTGATGAGTTCAAAACACACCCACAATAGAAGGCAATGAGCAGTTGCTATAAGAGACAGTATGGTACATATACAGCAAAAACAGGCTAGGTTAAAAAAAAATCTGAAGTGTTCCTTTAGGATATTCTTTTTTTTTTGTAATAACAGTCTGTGGAGATGAACAAATAGAGCGTGGTTTATATGATTCATTATGACATAAGTAACAACGGTCTGATTAAACGTACAGTTCCTTTTCTGAGCCCTTTGAAGAAACGTACTGATGGCTTGAAGGAAGGACAGAAAAGGTTTCGTGGTGTCAAAGGTGCATATTAAGATTGCATCTAGCTAGTGGGAGTGTGTGGTGAGGTGTGTGTGTGCCGTTGTGGTACTGGATGTTGAGATGTTGTTGTGTTGGACGGCACGTGTCTGGACGGGGCTTCCTGTTGGAGTGCCCACTGCAGATATAAGTAAAAGCAAATTAGAGCAGTGACCAGACTGTGTACACTGAATGTTCTACATTAATATTGTGTATATTCAAAAGTTTGGAATCACTGTTTAAAAACAGCTTACACCCTCATAGCCTTTAAATGATTAGTAGCAAGCTATGTTGTAAAAAACAGATGTGTTCAGAAAAAAGGAGCTAAAAAATGATTTCATGATGACGAATAACATCAAGATTTATGTCAGAATAAAATGAACACCCTGAATACCCGTTACTTTAAAAGTGGTGATTCAAATTTAAAGCTGGAAACCACCACTGGTGTACATGTATTTGAAATATTAAGTATAACATAAATGTGAAAATACCTTTAGGTTTGTGATTTATACCATTTAAGTCTACATTGTTTATATAATTAAAAAAAGGACCCATGTCGCAGAAAACCAAATTTTCCTTGAAAATACAAGACTTGATTAATGTGAACACTTAAAGTTTCAAGACATGCCATTCACTCCCCAGTCCATACTAATAAAACACAGCTACAAAACAGTCCATTTTGAATGAAATGCTTTTGTTACATCACAAAAAAGCAACCCTTTTACATATATCTGGAAATTCAGCATGAAGGACTTTAGCCCCGCCCATTCTTGGCCAGCCAGTCAGAACAAAGGATATTTACATATCTCAGTTTTAAGGGCATAGTAACACACACAGCCTATTTCATTCTAGGTGATAAAGAGAGGTCAGACAATGGTCATATATAAAACCACACATTGCAGGCGTCACAGGTGGACTGCCAGGATAAAAATAAAATAAAGTGAAAATGGGCCCTTTAATGACACGTGATTCCAAACTTTTGGACGGTAGTGTATATGTGTATGTGTGCGTTGCTCACCCTGCGTTTCTCGTTGCCTGGCAGTGACAGGGCAGTCTTTATGTGCTTGCAGAATCTGCTTTAGTTGAGTGACCTCGGACCTGAGCAACGTCACTTCGTTCTGAAACATGAGGAACAATTTCAAAATCCATATTAAATTAAAGCTACAAGCTTTAATCTAAACTACCTGGCCTGTAAGTGTGTAGGCCATGGATGAGGGCACATAATGAAATGCTTCTGTACCTGTAGCTGCAGGTTCGTGTGTGTGAGCTCCTCGGCCTTCTTCTCCAGCGACATCACCCAGATTTTCCTCTTCTGTCTGCAGCGGGAGGCCGCTGCCCTGTTCCTTTCCAGAAACTTTCGCCTGCGCTCGTCTGGGTCCTCGTCCGACGTCCGTCTGCGCCTCCCTCCACTCGTGTGCGGAGGAGACTGTGAGCAGGGCGTGTTTTGGGGAACCGGAGAGATCTGGGAAACGGAATTGACAAAAATCTTTTAGTGATTATAACATTAAAGGATGATTCCAGCAATCTCTTTACATTTCCTTTAGCATCCAATGTTAACACACATAATAACATGTTTTCCTTATAGGTGGTTGTGATACAATACATACTGTAAGTCAAACACAGTTTGAACTTATACTACAAAATGATTTATGATATCAGACGTAGTGACATAAAAGATGGCTTTCACTCCTCGGTTAAACAACACTTAATGATACTCCTAAAAGATACAATCACAAAGATTTTAGACACAATCTAACCATTCCTTTTTTTACTTCTGTATAAAAAAAACCCCAGCACAGTATGTATCATGGAATTTGTGTATTGTTGCACCCCTAAAGGCCTCTGGCCACTATATCTTGTAACGGGCACATCAGCTATTGAAATACATTCAGACTAAAACACACTGACCAGCATCATTTACAAACCTTGTTTTAAGAGTGGAACTAAATAAATAGCTACAGTCATTAATTAGAAGGAAAAACTGGTGCCTAACCACAACGGTAAGTTAGCTAACATTGCCTACTAAAAATATAAAGCAGTTTAGACCATGTGACTTACAACTAACAATACCCCCAAACTTTTTTCGCTGAAAGGAGTCTGCCCTCATAAACAACCAAATCATCACAATACTAGACTGTGTTTTGGCTCCATTTTCTGGGATTCGCACTGGGTTTACTCTTTTAAAAATCAAAACAAGTGTTCAGAAACTTGTTTGGTCTCAAAAACCCCGTAATGCTTCTACAGGAGTTGCTACCTGTGCAGGTATCGGTTGATGTGCCAGGTGAGTGGCAGTCAGATGGGTGGGGCCTGGGTGCAGGTGTGCAGGGGGAGAGTGGTGGGCACAGCTGTGAGGTGACTGTTGTTGACTTTGATGTTGGTGGGTGTGTCTTTGCTGTGATTGGCTGTGGCAGTGCTGCTGGTAAGAGTGATGAGGCGGTGCTGGCAGGTGTGTCAATGGTAGCCCTGTCCTCCTGTGCTGTTGTGATGACATCATCTCCATCATGTGACCCGTGGGGTTCTGGTTCCCATTGGATACTGCAGGGTGTGTCTGGTTTAGCATGACCTTTGACCTCTACGGGATTGCGTAAGGGAACAAAGCTGTATCTGTCAGCATGTTTTCATCACTTTCAAGATCAGCGTGTTAGTCAGAAGCCATGCTTTTATGTGTTAGAGATTTAAAGAATGTGCTGCCTTTGTCTTCAGGCCAACTTTAGTTCCTTACATGGTGTTTTGTACATTTTCTTTGAATCATCTCGACAGTTAATTCCAGCTTTCATGCAGCTGTGTGTGAGCAGGGAAATCTTTAGCTTCAAGCCATGATTCTTATTATGAAAAGTATTGATTCTGAGTTTATTATTTTAATCAGAAATACTACACTATAAATAAATGAAGTTATAAAGAGTGTTTCAGACTGCTTTTAAATTGAGGCGCAATACAGAACACCAATGGAGATTATTATTATTTATGTTTACACATATCAGTCTTTCAGACACTGTTTCAAAAACAGCCTGTTTAATTTTTAAGGGCTAAAGAGAGGTTAGAAAACTATCATGTTAAAATAGTTTTATTAATTTTGATACAGAAAACTGCACAAACATCATAACAGGATCTCGGAAAAAATACAAGAAAAATGTAGGATATCAGTCATTTAATCGCTCATAAATGGAAAAGCGTAATACGAATAATAAAAATTTGGTACACGGAATTTGTTTTTATGTGTAGTAGCAGACATGCCAGCACACACACACATGCATGCACACACAGGCATCTGACATCACAGCCAGGCCAAGACATGGCCTTTGAAATTTAATCTTCTTCGCTTCAAGAAACTGCATGTGCGGGAAGGTGTGTGTGTATGTGTGTGTGTGTGTGTGTGTGTGTGTCTATTTATGTGTGTGTGTGTCTGTGTGTGTGATTCATAGTTGGAAAAGAATACAAAAGTGTTAGGTACGTGCAGGTGTGAAAAAGAATGAGACAGAAATTGCACCAGGTGTTGCAGTCAAGCTCTGCATATTAGTTACAAAACACCTTCACACTCTCTGTCTGACTTTAATGTTACTACAGAGACAAATCAAAATTTGCAACTGTGAAGAAGAACAGCCAGAGGCTAGGGGCAGGGTGAAACGAAAGAGGTCGTACCTCGTGGGTGGGGCCTGGTCCAGAACAGGTGGGGCCCGGTATTCCAATGAGGTTGGTGTCCATACTTAACTGTGTGTTCATCTGTTTTATAAGAATTACAGCTGTTATGTGTATAGATACATTTGCATCGAGTCAAGTTTATCAAGCACCTGCATGAAGGCCTTCAGTACAATGTGAGATCTTTTGAATGTCTGTTAGTATACATTGTGTGTGTCTGCGTATGTGATCATACTCACATGCATAGTGGATGTGCCTTGCATAGCACAGGCTGTAGGAAGCTGCTGTTGGCTGTGCAGACAACTTGGTGGTGACCTTGAGTCAATGAGAAACAACAAGGAGGTATTATGAAAATAGATGTAAACAATGCAAGTCAAATGTGTAAAGTAAAGTGGCCCCTTATAGCCACACGTGAACACACCACAAAGTGTGAAATTCTTTCTCTGCATTTAACCCGTTCACCAAGTGAAGCAGTGGGCTGCCAGCGACACAGGGAGCAGTGTGTGGGGACGGTATCTTCCTCAAGGGTACCTCAGTGGTGCCACTAGCAGTCCTGGGATTCAAACCCACAACCCTCTGATCGCAGGGGCAACTCCCTAACCACCAGGCCACCAGCTGTACAACCTTTCTGTAGCGTCGACATGAATATTGGTCAAGGGTAACCAGAGGTGGAGAGTAACGAAGTAGATTTACCTGAGCACTGTTCCTAAGTAGAGTTTTTGAGTATCTGTACTTCACTTGAGTAGTATTTTTTTTGGAAACTTATGACTTTCACTTCACTAC
>JBBPCZ010000148.1:7484158-7494238 GCA_037974445.1 Brycinus macrolepidotus | reverse complement strand
GGTCTCGTTACTCGTTACTTTTAATTCTGAAAGTGGATGTTTTTTCCCCTTTTCTAAAACGTGATTGGTTTTTTCCCGGGTGACAGCCTATTAGTAATCAGTAGAGTTACGTCACGTCTGACGTAGTCTGTAACCCTAAAATTAAGTTCAACGCCAGTATTGCATTTCTGCAACGCGAGGCGATTGACGGAGATGGAGAAGGTGATTCTTCGGTGCTATTTTCGCACGCATGGCCATATCTTGATAAAATGTTTATATTTTCCAAAAGGATTAAAGATTCATTTCGTTTTAAGTGTGTGCTGTGTCTGCCTAAAACGAACTACATAACAGCCTACAAAAACTCGCCCTCCATTTGTGTGTGTGTGTGAGGTATACGTCCTCATGCAAGGCTATACTTTACTCCCTTTTTCTTTCATGTTCTTTTTTTGCGTGCTAATTCGCATTTACAGCAGTTCCACTCTCAACTTGATTAAGATGTTCATTACATACATGTACATGGTACATTGTGTCAGAATACCTACCATGCTGTTTCGTGGGGGGGGTGTTGTGTTACGATTAAAAATAAACAAATGACTTGTTTTCTTCTACAAGCTAGTCAGAGGCATTAGGTTTTGTATGTGTTGTGCCAATAATGCAACAATGCGGTGAAAGAAAATGTACTTTTAATACTTAAGTATTTTTAAAAGCAAGTACTTCAGTACTTTAACTTAAGTAAAAATTTGACTATACGACTTTCACTTGTATTGGAGTAACATTTGACCAGTGGTATCTGTACTTTCACTCAAGTAATGAGTGTGAGTACTTTGTCCACATCTGAGAGTAACTAACCCCGAAAAATGAAAAAGATACGCAAGAAAATGTGATGCCTTTGTTGTGCACATGTACAGACACTCACTGTGTGTTGGTGGTGCTGTGGCTTGTGTGTCGTGCCATGGAGCAGTGAGATGCAGCCTGAGAGGTTTGTGCGTGAAGATGGCTGTCATGGAGCTGGGCCAGGGAGCATTGCTGCTGCTGCCGCTGGGGCTGAGGCTGGAACTGATGATGCTGCCTCTGGCTTTCATCTTGAGGCTGGTTTGAAACCGATGAGCCCTGCACTGCAAAATTCTATAAAGAAGAAAAAAAAAATCCTAATCATCACATTTACTCTCTGATCCTTAGCATTGTCCCGATTTCCTCTTTTTCGTCACATGCATGCCCTTATCACTTTATCATATGACTCCAAATCGTAGTGTGCTGGGTACTAGTGATGGGCAGGCTGATCCATAACCTGATGGTCCAGCAAGCTTTGGGTTAGCTTATTAGAAAATTTTGCGGATGGGTCAAAAAGTGACAATGCAGCATTTTGTTTAAGTTCTAAATAACATTGCGGGTCAGGTCAGGTTTGGATTGTTGATTAACAAATATTTTTGCGGGTCAGTTGGGGTGGATTTACTTTCACATGGATCCTCTCCTGCACATCACTAGTGGTCACAAAATGTGACATTTTAAAAAGTGGGCATGTAAAAAGTGCATAGTTTGCTAATCTGGATAACAACAGAACTACAGTTTACAAACAGTGTAAAACAGCACTAGAACCAGCCGGTCTCACTAAACTGAAACCTTGATAATAATGGCAGCACTAATAAGTTAAGCATAAGATGGAGTGTGTTTCCTCAGTAGTGTTTACATTAAGGTCCTAATGCTGGATACGGTGAGTTGATTTGTTTGAATCAATGTTTAATTCTATGCCTCTGAAGCTACAGGATTTCACACTGCTGTTACACTCCCAGATTTAAATATTATTAACATTCAAAATCCAACAAAACTGAATGGATCCACACATGTCCAGTGTAATGTCACTTTGTGATCTAATAGAAACAAGGAAAATTAGTTACCTCTTAATTACACTCTTAGAATCTTTAGATTCTAATGTCATTCTGGTGTCCTTAGACATGTTATTATTCCTAACAGACGTATCCACAATACTGACGCCTACAGTCTGTGGAATTCCATTAGAACGTTGGAATGCATCTGCCACTGTTAGTAATTCATCTGGCAGAAAGTGTAGAGGAGAAATGTTTGTAGCCTTTCTTTAACCAATTAAGAAAACTGAGACAGTCCTAATTTCCGTTCGCCCCCATATTAGATTAGCCATGTGTAAGTACAAAGCTAGTGGTGCTGTATATTCACATTTGGTGGTAACACTAACATTTGAAACTTGATTAAGATGAAGATTAAGATGATCTTTACTTTCTATGTTGAAAAAAGGTGTGACAGGAAGTGAAAAGGCTGGCTTTCTTTTTTAGCCTCTTAGCCTGCTAGCTATCCACAGGCCTTGGTAACCTTCTCTCTTGCGATAACAGAATATAGTCCAGTGAGAGAGAATATACAGTGTAAACCAGTTGTGTTGCATTGCCAAGTTGTCTATGTAGCTGCCTTTCATAGAAACGGATTTCAGTGATAACAACTCTTTTTCAAACAGTAATTACGAAGCCACTTTCATAATGTCGGGGAACTACCGGGAACAGGACTACGGGGCTTTCTTGAGCAGTTGTTGACTGTAATATTCCTGTTCAAACCATGCATTTAAGTTTGCTCAGCTGTAATGACAGCTGCAAACTGCACATTTTGTCCCAGAGCTTTTCAGAGAAGTGTCATGGCTTTCCTTCTGTTTTCCTCACATATCACAAAAAAGAGTTCACAGGCAAAATACTGTGCATAATAATGTATTGTAGGGATTTTGACAGTCATCTTCAGCTCTTCAGTCATCTTCAGCTCATGGTAACAGATTGTGGACTGGAAATGTGAGCTGACTCCTTTCCAGTTTAGTGAGTCACTGTTTAGTGAGTCACTATGGCTAATGCTGCCCTGTTATCTTAGCATTGTGTCACAACTGAGGTAGATAAACATTGCAATAGTTGTTATGCTACTTTAGATGTCTGAGCCAGAGTAGTACGCTAATCAAATTTCAGATAATAAGTACTTCGTTAGCAAGTAATCTATCTTAGTTTGATAACAGCTAATTTATCTGATTAACTCAAAGCTAATTATTTAGTGTTATCCTTTGTCCAGTGTGTTAATTCAAGTAGCATGTAGTCTGCTGTTTGGGTCGGATGTGATGGATCCTGATCCCAGATCGGTTTCAGAGAATTTTGTCTAGCTATTAATGTTTTACTGCATGATTACTGTTTTTTGCACTAGATTTATACAATTATGTTTAACTTTGAAATAAACATGAAATAAAGTGGGCCACACAGAATGAAATATCTATATCAAAAATATAAGCAACAGAAGGTCAGTTTGGGTCTATGTGGCAGATTATTTTTGCAAGAGACATTTTAAGCCCATTCAGTCTCACTGAGGCCCATTCAGTCTAACATAGATGCATTGCATAACGTTCACAGCCTGTTGCTCTTTGTTTCAAAGGGCATTTCCTTTTGTTGTTTTTGCTCTGTCCTAGTCCCCAGCACTTTTCAAAACAAAGTGACATCCCTGCTTAGATGGTTTCAGTCATCCAGACATTTTTATCCAGAGAGCTTTTCAAAACAGGCGAACAGGTAGCACTGTTCTATATGATGCACAATAAGTTTCAATAAGGAACCAAAGCAAGATACATGTAAACTATACTACAAACAGTAATGTGAGGCTTTGAACTGCAATGTAAATATATGTGGACAAATATACCGACAGTTTGGCCATTACCAAATAGATTTAATCTCTGAGAATAAACAATCAGTTACTGACCCAATGCAGTGTGAGGAAAAGTAAATGTTAAGGAAATCACACAGATGATGTTTAATTAAGATCAAACCACATATCAGCTTGGCTTCACATAATCTGTGTAATAGCATATTGTTAACTGATAAAAGAAATACTTCAGGCCAATATGAAAATGTTGCCAATAATGCATGGGAGATTGCAAGAGGTCATTAGTATAATGAGCATGAGATTGTGCATAGTAGTCCCTGCTGGCTTTATTCACAGATAGCCACTGATCAACCAAGTGACTTCAAGTGGCTTTCAGTCGACAAAACACTAATTAACTGGTTGTCAAAGACTAGAATAAGTTAGCATTATGCTTAATTTCGAGCATTTTGTCTTTTACCCGTTTTCTGTTTTAAACTTTGAGATGCATTTTAACTAGAAATCATATTTGTTTGCGCCCAACTTCTGACTGATGCCAGACTGTGGCTATAAAGTAATTTACCTCCGGTTTACAGCTTAGTTTCACTAACGTTCAGCCATATATTCATGTGGCTGGACAGGAGGTATGACTTACTTTGGCCACATAAGTAACAGGTGCTGTGGATTTCATGATAGCGTTTGTAGATACTAATTGTGATTGGTTCACTATGACCTTGTTCTTGATGATCGGGGCCAAACACACAGTTACAGGCCAGACAGTTAGTTATGTCCTTTTACGTAAGTGGCCCACTATATACCGTATGTAGTACTGTGTAGCATCACATAGACTCTTGTATTCTCTTTGTCATAGGAGAAGATTTTTTATTCTGTGTGTGTGTGTGTGTGTGTGTGTGAAATGAAAAAGAGTTGACAGGTTAAGATAAGCTGACCTGGAGGCAGTAATAAGAACCGTAGGATCAGATTCAACCTTGCATTTCAAACACATATATTTTTTATGTATGCAAGTGTGTGCAAATGCACACACACACACACACACACACACACACACACACACACGCTCATTTTCAGAGAACAAACAAAACATGTCTAGCGAAAGCCATATAGACAAAACAACATGGAAATTGATTTATATAGACAAGGAAGTCGATAATGGAAAACTGAGATGCTTCTAAAATTAATATAGACTTCATGTAATTATGAATAATGAGAACGCTGTACCTGTCTGTGCTACCCAGCACTAACTATTAAGCCATTGAGCTCTTTGCTTATTTATTTGGCTATTAATCTTGATTTATTAATATTAAATGTTCTGAAACTAGCAGAGTTGTCGCAGTTGATTATATTTGTAATCATGTAGCGGACTGATTATTTTGATGGTTAATCAAGTAATCATGGTTTTTAAAAAAGGCCAAGAACAAAAACTGTTCACAGTGCCAAAATAATGAACAAGGAAAAATATATGTGGAAACACTATTAAGCAAAAAACACATATTCCATGTTTGTCCACCAGGCTGTATTTTGTGCTGCAATATATTTTAAAATATGCATTTGTATGCAAATTGCCAGCTAGTCAGTGTTTATTCATCCATAAGGTACATTTTAATAGATCTTTTAAAGTCAAGTAATTTGATCAAGGAACTGTGACAGCCCCTTTAGCTTCTTGATTCATATACAAGTTGTATGGTTATGAGATGGAGGGACTGAAGTGCAGGCCCTCATAAATCTCCTTTTAGTTTAGGGGAAACCCCTTAAACCAGGGCTACACAAGTCTTGTCCCACAGGACTGGTGTTTGGTTGTTCCCCTACTCAAACACACTCAGCAAACCTGGCAATAAACAGAGTTGAACCAGAGTTGAACCATGTTTAAGCAGGGAAATCACCAAACTGTGCTGTACACAGGCCTTCCAGGAATAGTGTTATGCACCCTTAAACTCAGTAGATGGATTTACACGTCCTTTCTGTCATGACTATATAACACAAAAACATTTCATAAAAGTTTCTGAAAAATGTATAATACATACTGGATAATATGTTTTAAGACTACTATCCGAAGATTAAGGTTTGGGTTCTAGCACTGAGTTGCTTGGACCATTTGTAATGCCATACTGTTGTAGACACAGGCAAGTTGTTATTCTGTTTTTTGTAAATGTTGCTGATTTGCTCACCCGCTTGGTGTCTTCTTGCTCTTCTTCTGTCACCGGATCGAGCTCCAGGTCACTGAAGAGTCCCACTTCCTCACAGTTTCTCAAAAAACGCGTGGGAGTTGGTGTCTGATCTACACATTAGTACACAGAACAAAAACTCAACAGATACTTATAACACAGCTAGAGGTACAGAGGCAGTAGAAACATCATACAGTTACAAAAAATAATACATCAAAAGCCTAAATACAGGACAAAAAAGCATAAATACAGGACAATATAAGCTGACCCTTTAAATTACAGGATTGTTATTTGGTTGTTAGTCTTAAATCTTAATATTAAGCAACTATGCCAACTTCTCGGAAGCTAATATGTCATTTAATTTAGTGTGAACCCATAAACAGGCCCTTGCAGCCTGGGGGCTTAAACTGTACAGCATTTGTGTCTAAAACCAGTCTTCAGGCTTAGAGGGGCTAAGACCATCCACATGTTTGTTCTATCACAACCCACAGCACACAGGGAAAAATCTGGACCATCTGAGGACCTCTGAAGTCCAGTTTGAGGACCACTGCTGTACAGGAAATGGTCAAGTCAAGTCAAGTCAAGTAGAGCTTTATTGTCTTCCCAGCCATATACATTAAGTACACAGTGAGACGATATATCGTCCTCCTGGACCATAGGTGCAACATGCAACACAACACAGATCAGCAATGAGGGTAAAAAAGGGGGAAATGAATTATAATTAAACCTATATATATTTATAAATATATATATCTCTGAATATGCAATACCTAAAAAATAAAAAATAAATATATAAAAATACTATGGGGGGACACAACAGGGAGACTATAACAATACAGCAATTGTATACAGACTTATAATATAGATATAATATATATGTGTGCTATTATGCATGTATGCCATTCATATATATATATATATATATATGTGTATATTTATATATATATGTATATATATATATATATATACACACACACACACACACATACATACACACAGATGGAATAGATGGAAACTTAGGGTAGATCTGCAGTTAAAAAGATCTTAAAGAGTTTGAAAATGAAAAGCGTCATGGGCACATGTCTCGCAAACTCGTTTTTGTTTTTCTGACCTTCTCAGAGTTTCACCGTTACAGATACAGGCCTGACATTTCATTTATTGTTTTGCCAATTTTGCCTTAGACTAAACTAGACTGTTTTTGGAGGCTATCAGTCGCAGGCTTGGGTTCAACGGGTCAGAGGTGAAACCTTCCTTTTGTTTTTTATGTAAATGTTCCTGTCGCTGTGGTGAAAGTTTACAGGCCTCAGAGGCCAGAGGTCAAGCTGATGTTTATATATGTCAGACATGGTTTCCAGGGCAACAGACACCGTCTGAATCCGAAATTAAAGTAGATGGTGAGCATGATCTGTCACGACACCCACCAAACACACACACACACACACACACACACACACACACACATATGCACTGGTTTATATTACAAACTCAGAAAAGAAAATATTCTTGTAACGGTTTATCAGTCAGCTCCTATTACTACTACTACTATTACTATTCATAACCTCATAGTGCTAAACTGTGCTTCATTTAATATGAGTGTAAGAACAGTAGTAATAGTAATAGGGGCTAAAGTGTTAAACATTATAATAATGTCTTATTTACTACAACCTTAAAAGCTAGTCTAGAACTGAGCTTAATCCTTGCCCAATAACTGGCTCTACATAACTTATCAGTCTCATAGTAGTTCCTGGGTGAATACTGAAAAATAGCTGTTACGATTAAGAACTTGAAACGGCATATTCAGAATAGAGTTATTAGATTTATCTTATTTAATCTTATTCGATTATTTTTAGAAAAAAATACACAATCAATGCTGGTTTATTATTTGAAAACACATATGTTGCATGTTGCAAACACATATGTTAAATAGCAGTTTGTTTACTGAAAATATTTATTAATTCATTAAAGTTTTAGTATGATGAGTTTAGCAAAAGTGAGACATCTAAAAAAGCAAACAAAGAAAGAAAGACAATCGGAAAAACGATTCTCTACTGTTTTCCAGTGTCTATAATATTTTAAAAAATGTACAAATGTACATTTAGGAGGCTTGTGATGGCTCACATACACACCAAAGACGTGTGAAAGAGTTAATGAGACAAGAAGAGCTCCTGTTTTCAGGATTGTAGATGCAGCAGTTTACTGAAGCAGGCCATCAAAGCAAAAAACAGTATATGATTAAATGACACATTTTAACAAACAAATTACATAAAGTGAACTGTCAATCAGTTCCAGCCATCACTACTGTAACAAAGTATCTTGCCCAGCTCCGCCAATAACTGTAAAATAGACTTTTAGTTGAAGGGGTTAATAATGTAGAATAATCCCAACACCTTTGCTGTTAGATCCTATTTTGTGGACAACTTTTAATCATTTTTCTCCTTGCATTTTAAAGAATGTAACATTAATTTGCAAACACAACGACATGAAATTGCTCCTCTCTGCAGCTCCCGATTGCATGAACTCTTAAGTACATTAAACATACATAGCTTTAGGGCCATGCCCACCTTTGGGTGTCTGTGTTTGGATATGAACAGTCTTACCTGACAGTGTGTTGTCACACTTAATTGAAGGAAACTTGAGGGTCATCTCATGTTTGTGTCTGTGGATGATCAGGTGATCTTCTCTTTGGAAACGCTACAGAAATCAAACACAAAAGTGTGTAAGGAGATGGTCAGCATTCCGTTTATATGGCAGAATGCTGCTAGTTGCCATTCCAGTGGGGCTTTCAGTCTTATCTGAAGTAGCATATTAACTATGACTAGCTGACCTGGTAATGGATAGTGAGACATAATTAATACATAGCAGCTAAAACACTTTAGCCGCATAAATCTGTGTGCTATAAAGTAAAGTGGCTGCTTGTAGTCACATGTGAACACACCACAGCCCAGCACACAGTGTGAACAATGTGAAATTCTTTCTCTGCATTTAACCCGTTCACCAAGTGAAGCAATGGGCAGCCACCAACGGGGCGCCTGGGGAGCAGTGTGTGGGGACGGTACCTTGCTCAAGGTTACCTCAGTGGTGCCACTAGCAGTCCTGGGATTCAAACCCACAACCTACTGATAGCAGGGTCAACTCCCTAACCACTAGGTCACCAGCTGCATCTGTTTCACTTCAAAGGTGATTTTCAACATTGAACATGAATTTCTTTTTAATTGCTTTTTGAATGAGAGCAGCCAATCAGAACAGAGGCCGTTTACATATATCAGTCTTAAAGGCACAGTAACAGAAACAGCCTGTTTAATTCAAAAAGTTGTAAAAATGAATTATGACTGTTTTTGGTACACAAAACCACATACAAGTTATAAGTGGACCTCAGGGGAAAATAGGCAAAACAAATGTAGGATGTGCATCCTTTAATACTCATTACTGTGCAAATTTAGCTATGATGCACAAAGGTAGTTAAAGTAGCTATTAGCAACTTTTGTACTCGTGTTCAGCAAGAAAATGGTAAAATGGAAACCGGTAAACTGGAAAAGGGTTTGAAGGGGTGTTTGCCTTCTTGTCCTGTGTAAAATCTATAGAACAAATTCAGATTTTTAAAAAGTTTGTCAGCCAGCTTGATGAGGAATGTGGGAAAATTTTACTACCATGATTGGGAATAATGTGAAAATTTTCACACCAGCCATTTTGTAGGTCTCTCATTTTAACTACTTTTCTTCAATAACTCTGGTGGAATTTTGATGGAAGTGTGCATGATTAACAAAAAAGGAAGTAAACTGGATTTTGGATGATCATTGATGATGTTTTTATTGGGCCTAAATGCTCTTTTTGTGTCTCAGAAGTAGCACACGAATTACTTGATATCAAGAAAGATACAGTTGTGCATGCTGAGTTATGGGGAAAAACATTTTATTTGATGATAGTAATTAAAAGTCAATTTTGATGGGATGGACACTGTAGTGTCCTGAAGAAAGAGGCTACTTCCTTTTCCTTGCATTAAAGTTTCACATACAGTGGTGGTAACTGCCAAACACATGAATCTCTTCAGTATCATTGTGCACTTTTACATAAGCTTCCTGTTATTTCCTAGTGTGTGTACGACATATACCTATGTATGATGTACGCTGCTCCTCTGGTTTGAGCTGCCTTTTTGCCACTATACATATTCAGCTGTAGCATAGGGCTAAAGTAACCAAGGGTATCCAGGGGCAACCGTGAGTATCCAGGGGTGACCAGGTGTGACTCACCTGAGCGCAGCCGGGAGCAGTGCATACATATGGTCTGTCCTGATCAA
>JBBPCZ010000148.1:7452189-7479689 GCA_037974445.1 Brycinus macrolepidotus | reverse complement strand
CTATGGTGATTCAGAACATTTTATGGTTGATGCCAGAGAGAGAGAGACAGAGAAAGGGTGAGTAGTTGAGAGAGAGAGAGCAAGAGAGAGAGAGGATGAGTAAGAGAGAGAGAGAGAGAGAGAGAGAGGATGAGTAAGTGAGAGAGAGAGAGAGAGAGAGGATGAGTAAGTGAGAGAGAGAGAGAGAGAGAGAGAAGATGAGTAAGAGAGGGAGAGAGAAAGAGTGAGAGAGAGAGAGAGGGACAGAAAGAAGGGCAGTGAGAGATTGAGAAACAAGGGCAAAGAAGGTGAAGACGAGCTGGTGACTCACCACCAGTCTACTCTAATATGCTAGCAGCCGTTTCCTCAGCAACCCCCCAAAACAGGAAGGTGTAATGATGTCATATCAAACCAGAGTCTTGGTCTCCGCCCACGTTTGGGAGTGTGAATCATTCACAAACACACACACGCACCACAACACTTTCTACAAGCCAAAGAGCACGCACCCATAGGCTGAGCATGACATCATCCCTACTTCTGCTTTGACAGGCCTGATAAAGAAAGTGTGTCCAGTCCTTCACTGAAGACACTATCACCATGAAGAGCAAGTGAATAACACTAAAATAAGAACTTTATGTACAGTTTACTGAAGCCAAGACTGAATGAACTGTGTGAGTGTGTGTGTGTGTGCGTGTGTGTGTGTGTGTGTGTGTGTGTTTGTATGTGTGTGTGTGTGGCTGTACAGCCAGGGTGGTGCTGCTCGTAGTTTTTGGCTCTGCTCACGGGTTTGTGTAATCTATTAAGGATTATACAGAGAATCCAATAGGTCACCGACGCTCCTCTTTCATCTTTTGGCCTGGACTGGCGTCATATCTTCTCACATCTGGCATCAGCTGCCTGGGACTGCGCTGTGGGAGAGCAGATGGTTACGTTTACTCCGGCTTGATGTAATGATGTTACAAAGTACGTCACAGACTTGTGTGTGTGAGTTTGTGTGTGTAAGCATTCGTCAAACAGGCACGTGGGTGTGTGTGTGTTACTCATTTAGCTGCACTACTGCTTTTAGTATGTCGTTGTCCCCATACACAGCATGTCCAGCACCTGACATTCACCTTTCCCCTGAGATCAAGGGTAATAATGCTGCGTTTGTCCCTCTTTACTGAAGTAACAGTCTCTATTCCTCTCAGGAGGCTTTATACCGGATGTTGGAACATTCCTGTGAGGGTTTGATTGCATACAGCCGTGAGAGTATTAGTGTGGTCAGGGGCAGATGTCAATCCAACTCATCTCAAAGATCTACTGCTCCTCAGTCCAATGCTGGGGGTCTATATTCCCCTTTAGCTGACACTTGGAACTGGGCATGGTGACCTTAGGGTCACGTGTGGCTGCTCCAGAGCATCCTGTTCTGTTTTCTATGGAAGTTTTACTAGCTGTGTGTGCACAGCTGAACACATCTGTCAGCAGTGGGCTCACCTTAGAGTAGCTGGACCTGCTAATCAGTGTGGAATCGGATACGTCTGGACATACGGTGTATGTGTTTTTTATGTTAACATTTTCTAAAACTGAAAATACATAGACACTGTCTAGTTACTAGAGGTTAGATTTAGGGTTGGGGTTACACTTAGAACATTCTTGTTACAAAGAAGTACTTACACATAGTACTTACCAATTAAATGCCGAATACTATTTCTTTATTTAAACTATGAACATTTATGTAGTTATTATGTAGTTATAATTATGTGGTCTGAATGAACCCAGTTACAATTACTGTTATAGTGATCCATTTTTGGAAAAACAAAAAAGAAATTTGTCCTATAAAACGTACATTCTGAAGATTTTCATTTGTTGTGCTATAAAACTGAAACTGACTCCCTGTCCCTTCAATGCGTATAGGTTTGTGCATCATCATCTTGAACTCCAGCACAGATATAGTTATACAGTTAAAGGACACTGTCCCTAAGGGGAGCAATTTCCCCATCTTCCCCTATATAAATATCAGTTAACAGTCGGTGGTGGGTACACACTCTTATAAACACATGGGACATTCCTGTGTCTCCTGGATCATCAGCACAGATCAAACAGCCACAAATGGCTGCAGAACACTCTTTACACTACACTTCACTGACTCTTTAACCTGGACTGGACCAGTTTTGGCCGCACCAGAGACTAACACGGCCTAAACATTCAATTTCTAGAGCTAGTACATGAACTATGATTCAGTAATAGTGATTATCACTGGGAGGTTTAAATTTACTTCGACAAAACAAAGACTTAAACAGAAGCAATAGCAGCCTAGAAAAAAAAAAACTGCCTGAGCACTGACTACCCAAAAACAGAGCATGATTGGTGTGGTGTCTGGGGTGAATGGCTAAAGTTGAAGCAAGTCACTCTTTCTCTCCACAGTGATACAGACCCAATAATAACATAATATAATATAATATAATATAGTATAATATAATATAATATAATATAATATAATATAATATAATATAATATAATATAGTATAATATAATATAATATAATATAATATAATATGAGCTGCAAGTGAGAGGATGAGCAGCGTAGTTACCAGGTAACCAGCACATAAATTTGGTTCCATTGAAATTACAAAAACTACTCACAAAAAAAAATTGCATAGAAGTCCAATATCATGAAAAAGCGACTGCTTCTGCTTCTTTTTTAAGTTGTGAAGACTTATATTAAAACTTTCCTAGAGAGAGGTAGGCAAATGATCATTTAAAACTGAATTATGACTGATTTTGGTCACAATACCACAAAACTGTCATACTTCGACCTCAGAGAAACAAAAAAAATGTGTGATATGGTTTTTCTTAATTATATGTAATTAGTATATAGTAACTATATATTATTGAGCTACTGTTGAGTTATTACCCACATCTGGTAATAACAGGACAGTCTGTCTTTGTAAGCACCTAGAACATCCTTTAATTTATTTTGTATCTAGAGCACAGAGTTCATCTGGTCTGAAGGCATGGTTCAGACTCACCCTTGCAGACTCACCCTTGCGAAGAGACTGTGCCATTGTCATCTCTAGGAGGCGTAAAATGGTTCAGTGAAAAGATAGTGACCTCATGCTGTGTATTCCCCCCTTTGAACAGAATAGTTGAGGCAGATGTTTCGGCCTTGTCTGGGATGCAATCTGTGAACTTTCCTGCTTGCTGCTGCAGGAACGTTTTACTGACAATGCCTCTGCATGTGCCAAAATGCTTATGTGAATCTTTACAGGCCTTATTTATGTGTTTTAAAGCATAGACCAAGACTACATTTTAACCCCTTGAACTCAGTATGAAGGGGTTAAACAGAAGGTCGTTGAGGGGTAGGCCTAAGTGAGCAATTACTTTTTAATTGCTGGTAATTGCTGTGTTAGTCACAAAACTGCTCTGTTTGCATCAAGAAGCTGCCCTCTGTGTAGCTTACATTGTACAAATGTAAGTTATCTCAGCTCAGACTCTGTATAAGCCAAACACAAAGTAATCTATTCTTTTCAGTACATTTGTCAGATTTGCTCTCCAGCTCTGAACCTGATCTGGTCTGCAGTATCCCAGAAGAATTATTTTTTATAATTTAATAATTCTAGCAGCACTTTGGAAGCAGTAAACAGCTGGTGGCCTGGTGGTTAGGGAGTTGCCACCTGTGATCAGAAGATCATGGGTTTGAGTCCCAGGACTGCTTGTGGCACCACTGAGGTACCCTTGAGCAAGGTACCGACCCCAGACTCTGCTCCCCGGGCTCTGTGTTCCTGGCTGCCCTCTGCTTCACTTGGTGAATTGGTTAAATGGAGAGAAAGAATTTCTCAATGTTCACACTGTGTGGTGTGACTATAAGGGGCCACTTTACTTTCACTGAGTTATTTGCATTATTCCAAACGCAGAAATCTGCTACTTCTTCCATCACCATTTATTAATTTATTAAACTGTACAAAAGTATTTATGTCTGCTGCACTATTCAATCACAGTTCCTGAACTGAAGGTACAATAAGCTACAAGAAGAGTCTGGCTACACAGGTGATTGACCGGCCTGCCCTGTCTAGCCGCTCGGTCCCTCCTCCTCTCCTCCTCCTCCTCCTCCTCCTCCCGCTGCTCCAGCTGCTCCGGGCCGCCGGCTCTGCTCGCCCCTCCCGCTCTCCTTTCCTCCTCTCCTGCCTGCCAGCTCCCCTCCACTCGGCCCCCACCATGACGGGCGTCGCGGCGGCCTCCTTCTTCTCCAACGCGTGCCGCTTCGGCGGCTGCGGGCTGCACTTCGAGTCCCTGGCCGAGCTGATCGTGCACATCGAGGACAACCACATCGGTGAGGCGCCGCGGCGGGCAGCCTTTAGCCGGCGCTAGCTAGCGGAGGGTCGGGCTGGAGGGAGAGGGAGGGAGGTAGGGAGGGAGGGGGACACGGAGAGGGAGAGGGCGGCTAAAACGTTTCCGTTTCGGTCGGCTGGCGAGGTGGGACGAGATGAAATTTCGGACAGGGACAGGACGCCAGACAGCTTGGCCGCCGGGAGAAACACTTCTCCCGGGCTGCGCTGCAGGTCCGGCCCGGCTGTGTGCAGGGTCTCCGGAGCGGCAGCAGGCCTGCGCCGTGATTATTAGCTCTCGCCCCGCAGAGCTTTGTTTAGTCTAGCCGTGTGTGTGTGCGTGTGTGTGTGTGTATTGGAGGTGTGTGTCGCCAGCGTTCATAGCAGACTCGCACATTCACACTCTGGCAGCCCCCGGAGGGAGCCGAGTCTGGTTAAACAGTGTCTTTCCCGAGCTAAACTGTGTATTTTAGGGGGCCCTTCTTCTCGTAACTACTTCTACATAAGATTTTAGCACTTAGTACTCTCCTCCGGTTCTCACACTGTCCTGAAACGGAGTGTTTCCTCTTGTAAGTCGCTTTGGACAAATGTAATGTAATGTAAAGTAATGGAATGTAAGTAGCTGGGCTCCTTCAGCCAGCTGTGCTGCAAGTCTCTCTCTGAGACAGTGTGTCTCCTCAGGAACTTCCACTCTTACCACTGTTGCCAGGATAACAGAATAATGCGGTTAGGCAGTTGTTTTTAAATCAAATGTAACATGCATCATATGTGATTTTGAAATGCATTATTTGCTACAGGTGTGCACGTTTGTTAAGTTGCATAAGCTGCATAAGGTGGGCTTTTATATTTAGGCTAATTTAGTTATGCATAAAACCTCCTGAAGAATTCATCTGATCAGAGAGCATCTCCTCTCCTAATGCACCTAATCTTCTTGCACTACTCTCACATAAAGATTTATCACTTAGTGCTCTCCTCTGGTTCTCACACTGTCCTGAAGCTGGAGTGTTTTCTCGTACTTTAAGTCGTTTTGGAGAAAGGCATTTGCCAAATGAATGTAATGTAATGCATTTCAGGCATTTTATTCTGGTGGGCTTATTTATGGTTCTGTGTGCAATTATGCAAAATTCATTTACAGGATTTCTGGTGAATGTGGAAGGAACAGGCCTGCAGTTCGTGCCCATATTGTGAATAGGTGTGATTAGGAGTCTTGACAATCCAACACTATTTGTGAGTCATCCTGAGGGGAAGGGTTACTGTTTCCATGGCAACTGGCTGTCACACAGAGGCGATGAAGCGCTGTGATTGGTTGGATTGAGTAAACCTGGGCAGAAGTTGCTTGTTTTACACTGGATCCATGCTGCCCTTGTTCTAACACTGACATTTAGAAAAAGAGGAAGAAGAACAGACACAGGCACCATGACTGTTTTACATATTTGTCACCTTTTGACCTTTTGTGCATCAGCTGCTCTCAGAGGGCCTCAGATGGGACCTTTAGGGGTCAGGAAGCTGCCCAAACACAATACCCGATCCCTTAGTGGATCAATAACACCAGGCACTAATAGAAGTAGTAATTATATTGTAGAAATAGCAGCTTAGAAGGTGAAATGTAAGTTTCTCAGTGTTGTCTGTTGTTTCTGCTGAAATCATAGCAAAGGTAACTACTGAAAATCACGTGTAGGCCAGGCCTTGTGATGTATCAGTCACAGTGATGTATAACTAATAGAGAAGGCCTAGTGTGATTTCAATCACAGCGTCTGTATATGACATTAAATGAAATTGTTTCTGTAAACTGAGGCAAAGAGCCAGTTCAAACTAAACTAAGCATTTGTCTATGAAACTGCACTGAAGCTGTACTAAAATACCCCTTTTTTATATGTAACATACCTGTTACTCATTTGTAACTAAGCTGTAAAAACAGCCCTTTATGAATTTGTTGTTTTTGTGATTTCACACAAAATGCATTTACTTCAGTCTATAATTGCTGAAGTCCACCAGTTCGTCTTGAAGTCATAAGTACCGTTTCAGCCGGGGTCTGCTTTTTGAGCAAGGAGCAATACAGGACAGCCCATCAGAATAGAGCTCATTTACATATATCAGTCTAAAAGGCTCAGAGACAAAATCAGACTGTTTAATTCTAAGGCATGAAGGTTTTAAAATGATCATGCAGAAGTGAATTTTTACAGTATTCAGTGCATAAACAGATAAAAATGTGACAGGTGGATCTCACTGAAGGAAATAAGATGAAAGAAAAATGTAAGATATGTTGCCTGGTAATGACGGGTGTTCTGTTCAGACAGAACTGTTCAGCAGTGCAGGATTGTAATTTGCACCCTGTTAACTTGAGGCTGAATCAAAGCTGGAGCGACTCTGCCTCCTTGTGGTAATGAACTGGCTCTTTGCCTCAGGTTTTTCCAGCATGGTCACTGGTTGGCTGTGATATCTTCCACTGACCAGATTTAATAGCAACCTTTGGTAAAATATTACAAACATCAGTTGCTTCTGCAGCAAAGAATATGCTTTTCCGACAGAAACAAACTGAGCTGTGTCAAGCTGACCGTGTTTAAGGATGCAAAAGTCATATGACATGGAATTTATATGCTTATATAGTTGACTGCAAATATTTTGAGTGCCAGCATACCACAGATATGACCAAACTCTGGATATTATCCTTGCTTTGGTTCTGCCAGGCCTGTAATGCAGCCAATTTCAGTTTCTGCTTGGTTTTTGGACTTTATATGCCTTCAATCTTGTATTCAGTAGCTGAAATGTATGTTCTGTAGTATTCGGCTTAGGTGCCTGACTTGACTAGGAAAGAACATTCGATATTTTGGCTTTTGCTTTGGCAGTTTTTTTTCCTCCGCAGTTTTTTTGCTGTCGCTCTGTTACAGGTTCTGAAACGTCCTAGAAAAGAGAAGCGTTTCATGAAAACCTTTTAGCTGACTTTCAGTTCCTATGGCTTATAGGATGGTTTGCATCTTGTGGTCATGTTGGTGTGTTCTTCTCCTTATAGTAGTTTTTGACAAAGTTCCATATACGTTCTGAATAGTGTTCTTCATCTGTTCACCATTTTTTCATGATTGTATGCAGGGCTGGGACAATAAGCAGGGTATGATAAATGTTAATTATGGATGAGTATTGACATATACTGATATTTTTAATATGTAAACCCCAGGTGTTTTTCAGTAACGTTCACAGTCACATTCACATTGAGTCTGAGATTTACAGATCAAAGTATTTATTTAAAACATGTCAAAACAAAAGACATTATGAACATGCACAAATTACCACAAACAGCTCGTGGTTGCTTGTGGTTTGTTTGCTTCTTTTAAAGCTTGGATCTTTGAGATGAACTCCTCCACACACACAGCTTCAGCTGTGGGCTACTGATGAATGAATTTTTTAGACACTCGCTTTCATTTAGAAGAGGTATGACTTTGTCACTGTAGCTCCTCAGTGGTTCCATTTTATCATCTTTGTCTTTTGTATGAGTGTTTGATAAGACCCATTGAAGCTTCAGTGCGTTGAAAATCACATCCACTTCTATTATTCATAAAAATAATCTCAAAACACCTCACATTTATAATGAAAAAAGGATATTATTTGTGATAGCATTTTCTCTTTGTAGCCCGTCACAGTCACTCAGTACCCACTGCTGTGTGTGTAAACAGAACAAAGCCATGATCACAGAGCAGAACACTTATGTTTACAAAAAGGAAAGAAATAAACTATAAATTACATATATCATCACTGGGGCAGCTGGGGGCCTGGTGGTTAGGGAGTTGCCCCTGTGATCAGAAGGCTGTGGGTTCGAATCCTACAACCGCTAGTGGCACCACTGAGGTACCCTTGAGAAAGGTACCATTCCCACATACTGCGCTTCGTTCCAGGCTGCCCGCTGCTTCACTTGGTGAATGGGTTAAATGCAGAGAATAATTTCGCTCTGTTCACACTGTGTGCTGTGGTGTGTTCATGTATGACAAATGGACACTTTACAATATTTACAATTTACAACTGACAAGCTGATAAGTGTTCCCAGCCCTGTTAGCGTCATTTGATCATCTACGACTCATTTGATCTACGTTTTCTACCATGTCATTTGCTATTGCTAAGCTCACCTGTACTTTCTTGCTTTTTAACAATGTGCCAAACAGTTAAATTCGTCACAACTCATTTTTTAGCTGCTTTACTGGTACTGACACTTTGTTAGCTCTTATGCTGAGAGACCTCAGTAACTAAATCCAGATGCCACATCTACTCAATCCTGGACCCTCTGTTAGCTTTTGTGTGCTTGAATTAATGATGCAACAGCATGCAGCTGGCCAAGAAACCACCGATTATCAAGTAGATGTGGATGTGTGTGCGTGTATGTGTGTTTGTGTGCGTGCGTGTGTGTGTGTGTGGCTTTGTCCAACTATTACTAACTGGTTGCCTCACTGTTTGTCTAAGTAGAGAGGAATGTTGGATGATGTCATGCTTTCCTCCTGTCTTCCAGTACATGGCTTCAGGTACTCTTGCCAGTGGTTTCCTGTGCATGTGCGCACTTGCGAGTGTGTATAGAAAAAGGAGATGTACAAACCTGCCCGGGGCGTAATCAGGCAGGTTTGCTCTGGGGTTATTGTTGCTGCGGTGTACGGGTAACAGGTGACATCATACAAACAACACACAACACACCAACATTTTACATTATTCTTTCAAGACATTGGTACCGCTTTACAATAATGCTACTATAAGATTTCTGTAAGGCTTCAAATTAGGTTATTAATAGTTATTAATAAGGTCACAGAAATAAATAATAAGCTGTTATAACACTTAAATATAAATGGATGAATGAATATGAATATATGGTGAAGCTGGCCGGTTTAATGCTGACTGATGGAATAGATCAGTAAGATCTGAGCTTAAACAGTATAGATAAATGTGGGCTCACTGTTGCTTGTTCTTTAATGCATTATAACGGGTTATTAGGGGTTTGTAAGATGTTTATCACCTAATTAATAACTACTAATAAACTCATTTAAGCCATTCTGAAACCCTTTATAAGAGTGGTAATTGTAAAGTACCAGAATGTTATTGTTCTAATAGACATAAGTTTTTCTTTCCAGTTCCTACACAGGCAGATGTTTAGGTAAGCACCATTTTAATAGAAACGGCCTCCTAAAAATCGAACAGTTGCACATGATTGCGGTTTGTGGTACGTAGGGATGGGTATTGTTAGAATGTCCCTGATACCGATGCTGATACTGATACTGCTTATCAGTATCGATATTTATCGATATTCTCATTGATACTACTCTTTATAATTTGGTTCAAAAATAAAGACATCACATGTTAAGATGTGAAAGGATTCAACAGTCATTTTGTTACTACTTTTTTGGGAAAGCTAAATAGTTTCCCGAGTTTCCTGTAAATGTAATGGGGTAGAACGAAACGCTACAGATGTCTGGTGGTGATGTGCCCTCCCACTGATCCAGCACTGTATGCCTAGGGGTTTATCAGTATTTCAGTACTATCAGGTACTGGTAGCAGTTTAGTACTGGTTCTCTATACACATTTGTATGGGGAGGTTTGTAACATAATCCTTGCTAAAATGTTAGTTAGCTAGTTAAAACATTTGAAAAAAAAAGGCATCTGGGAACATAACCTAACAATACAGTCAATACTAATGTCAGTTTACCAGTTATGTACACAAAAATTCATTTGTCAACATCTGTGACAAAAACATGAAGAAAACACTCCAGTTTGGTTGAAATAACTCATCTCCATCTACAGTCTTGGAAAAGAAAATCAGGAAAGTAGTACACTGTGGCATTGCCTTATTGAATAAGAATGCATGTGATGCTGCTTCAAAATAAGATCAATTTGGCCAAAATAAGATGACATGTGGTACTTAGTAAGCATGAATGAATGAGTTGAAACAGTCTTCATGTTCTCAGTACTGATCAGTAGTGGTCTGTTTGCACTGCGCACTTTCTTTTGTTGTCTCAGTTTGACCACATCTGACTGCCTTGCTATATAGACTTATTGGACAAGTAAAACCAATGTGTTATGTAAGGACAGGAACCAAATGAATATACTTTAAAGGGCCTATTGCATGTTGAGTTGAGTCTGGTGTAATGTGTCAGCATTATTAAAATTTCAAAATGTAAAGTTCACTCCCCAGGCAATACACAAACACTGAGCCTCAAAAACAGCAAATTTTGAATGCAGTGTTTTCATGATGTTGCCAGAACTAATGTGTTTACGTGTAGTCATACATTTTGCCTATACCAGTTCAGAAGTTGTAAGGAGGGATTTAGTCTGGACTGCTTTTTTGAAAATGTCCCTGAACAGGGCAGCTAATTAGAACATAGGGCGATTAGTGTAGACTTAAAGTGTATATACAGGCCTATGATTTGATAGGCCATAACATTAAAACCTCTGACAGGTGAAATGAATAACACTGACTAGTTTGTTACAGTGACACTTGTCAAGTGGGGCAGCAAGTGGACATTCAGCTCTTGAAGTTGATGTGTTGGAAGCAGGAAAAATGGACTAGTGGCCAAATTGTGGTGGCTGAACTGCTGGATCAGAGCATCTCCAAAATGGCAGATCTTATGGGGTGTTCTGAGGAATGCAGTGGTCAGCTCTTACCAAAGTGGCCTCTTTTATCAGGGCAATGTGCCCTGCCACACTGCCAAAACTGTGCAGGAATGATTTGAAGAACATGATTGAGAGTTCAAGGAGTTGACTTGGTCTCCATACATATGTGTGTGGCTGTGTATATGTATGTGTGTATATAGATATATTCACACATATCATATATATATATGTAGGCAAATGATTTGGTCTCTTTGACTTCACTCATATTTTATTCTTTGAGGCCACTAGAGGTCAGGCTTGATCAGTAATGTGTGTTTTCAGCTTGTAAGGTTATGCAGATTTATTTATTTATTCATCTGTTTATGATGTGACTTTGGGTTATTCTTTTATAGTTAAAAAAAACAGTAACAGAGTGTTAGATGTGCTATTAGTAGCAGGTAAATAAAAATTTACGATGATTGCTTGTGTGTAGTAAAAGAGTACACATGAAATGGCAATGTAACATGATAGTAATATACATGTTATTCACTTCTTTTTCCAGCGTTTCTGACGTTAGTTATATCATCAGTTTGTGTTTGTGTGTGTGTGTGTGTATGTGCGTGTGTGTGTGTGTGCATGCATGAGTGAGAGACTTAAGGAGTCACATTAAATAACATGTCAGACCTTTTATGAGCCAATTAGTGAGAACCAGTGGAAAATCCCTCATACCAGCCTACACAGTCCCACCCCATCCTTTTGTGTGTGTGTGTGTGTGTGTGTGTTTGTGTATGTGAGAGTGTGTATTTAACTCTTAATGGGGACCAGTTCGCCTAACTTGATGGAAAAACATGAACATTTCTGTGGAGACAATATAAGCCTTTGTACTTTTTTTTTTTAAAACAAAAAACAACACAGTTTTCATTTTTTCATTTAGCTAAAAATGTTCTTTCTTTCACTGAACTTAAGGTTACGGCTGGGTTTAGATGTATGTTTCTATGCAGACAGTTGTACAAAAGTCATTGGAAAGCCCCCTGAAGGCAGTAATACGAAGCTGTGTGTGTGTTTGTTTGAGGGTTTATCTCTTGGTGCTTGTGCTTCCTGCATGAGTGTTTGTGCCGTCTTGTTGGTCTGTGTGTGTTCGCTGTGTGTGTTTGCAGGTATCCTGGCGCTTCCGCGAGGAGTATTGTGTACTGCTGAGCTCTGGAAAATATAATTACAGCCTCGTTTAGCGTTCTCTCCCCGTCCCCTCCTCTTCTCTTCCCCTCCGCCCCCTTCTCCCTCCATCCGGAGACCTGCTGATCTCAAACACATTTAAACACTCGCCTGCTTTTTAATTAGCCATCTGGAAAACAAGCATGGCATTCCTGCATCCCCATGCCATGCCAGGTTCCTCCAACCTCGCACACACACACACACACACACACACACACACACACACATACACTCAAACAAACACACATACACACACACACAGAAAACGCATATGTTTCTGTCATTAATGACCACAAGGTGGCACACTTGTCCTTTGGTAACCCATAGTAAACCCTGAATTGCTCGATTAAACTCTCTTACTTAATTAAAATAAATTATCACTTAAAAACTTCTTAATGGATCAGCAGTGATTAGTTTCCATATTCGTTTGTAGGATGATAATTCGTATTGTTTAGGCCTCGTGTTACTATCAGTTTTTTTTGATTGAGTAATCAAGCTATTATTTTGACAATTGAGTAATCATATACACACAATTTATAACAACTAATATTTTACTTCATATACATTCAGTTTGTAAATGCATGTCTTATTAGGGCCAATTTGCTGATGCGTGTTTTCTTTATCTCATTTTTAATTTGTTTTCTTTGAATTATACCACATTTTGGCCTACTGAATCACTGAAATTGCAGAGTAACCGCTAAGCCAAGGCATTGAGAAGATTTTTAACTATTTCTTTTTCATTGAGTAATCGACTTTAAGCGCCCTAATATTGTGCTGTCGTGATATTGTAATATTGAACAGACCAGTAGAAAGTAGAGAAAGAAGTAGGACTAGTGGAACCATTATAAATGAATCATGTTTCTTCCTTCTGCTGTAAAATAACCACTTTGGAGACTGAGACAGCGACTATATTTTATGTTCTTTTCCTGATCTCTTTTAGATTAAGGGCAGCCTAATTATACTCATATATATATATCATTTCATTATATATACACTCATTTGTACCCATTTTTTGCCACACAATGTTTTATATATGTCTATATATGTTACATATATACATGAAACATCTATTTATGTCTTTTTAAAGGAAATTCTTCCTTGTGTATCCTTTTCCAGTGAAATATTTTGGAATCTTTGAAAGGTTATGCAGGCTTTGTCATTGTTCAGTAACGTTTTTTGCTTGATTGCCAATATAGCGCTCAGTGACAGCTGCGCTCTTTCCCTCTGTCTTAATGAACAAGTACCTGATTCCACGTCAGTCCTGATTTCTCCCTGCAGTTTAATGCTCAGTGAAGTTTGATAGGAAGTCAAATTAATGACAGGGTCGGAATATAGAGCACGTTTATAGGAGAGGCTCCTTGGGCGTCCCCACCGAGTCCAGAGTGTTATTAGACCTACATAAACGGATCGCAGGGGTTTAATGTCGTTCATGGCTCATTAAAACACAACATCATCACCGTAGGACAGTTTTAGAGAGCGGTGCGGTCTGCGTTATCACTGCAATATGCGCGGCGAGGCAGTGATGGCTGATTTTAGTTAGCATGAAATTGAACTCGCAGAGCATCCATATAACAGCTAGTTTATGTGTGTGAGAGAGCGTGCGAGGTGCCTGCTACCTTTCCTGCAGTAGGAACTGCGCCTATATTTTGTAAGTGAAGGGAAATCATAAAATTTGGGGAACATTAACTGTGCCCCCAGCACTGCTGTGCACCTGGTACACTTTGAGATTCTTCCATAAATGCCACACACACACACACACACACACATACACACACACTCCGTACTAAAGGCTAAAGTTTTTCTCCCGAACAACATACAGGGGCACTGATTTGCTAAACTGTCGTTTTTTTTAATACAGAAAAACAGTGAGCTATCATGGACAAGGCTAAGAAAAGAGCTGTCAAAATAATCACAGGGTTTCAGGGAACTCCTTCACATCTCCTTGATTTGCCGATAGGCAGCAGGCAACTGTAAGTCTGATCAAGCACATGTATCAGCCTAGCCACCCTCTCTATAACCTTCTCCCACTGAGTAAAGGGGAAAGTACAGGACGGTTTCTACAGAACCATAATCAGCTGGTCCTTTTACGCACAAGAACAAACAGACTGGAAAACTCCACTATTTCATAAAATGGTATAACATGATATTCTATAGTATCTATGGTTTTTAATATGCTGTAATTCAGCATGGTAGTTGTAGTTGGTTAAATATTTGTATATCGTTGCTGCTGGGAAAAAAAAAAACTCTCCAAGAATGTATTTTCACAGGTTAAGCTGGTGGAAGGGTAATGAAATGTTGACATAGTGTAGAACTCAGCGGGTGATTTAAAAGTATATAAAAACAATAAAACCAACAGAAATGGAATCAAAGGTTTTACTTGCACCAGCTAAACGTTCAAAACAGTGAATAATTTCAAACAGCAGTTTGTATGACTGAATGTTAAGACCTCTCAGTACCACCCCCAAAAAAAAACTTATTTTGGCCAAAAATAGATGTTCATTGTGCTATTCTTAAGATGATGAAAAATGTTTAAGAATGTTTTATGCTTGCTTGAGTTAATATTCAAAGATAGAAATGATTGTAAGATAAAACGCTGTTTTTTTCGTAAAACCTTTAACTTTTGTTTCATTTGGTTCTTTTTTATTCATTTTTGGTACACAAGTGCTGTATTTAATATATAAATAGATGTTTATTCATTTTATACTATTTCCTTACTCATTATGCTTATTATACTTATTACTACTATGATTTATTTGCTTTTCGTGGTTGTCAGTCATTTAAATAAGGTTTTGATTGTGAAACCTTTTTGAACCCTTGAAAATATTCATAATCATTTAGATTTCGTTGAAGATTTTACTTGTATAAAATATTAAGCTTAAGATGACATTAATGACATTTTGTACATTGATTTTACTTTGGAATTTTATCTGCACTTACAGCGTAGCATGAACTTCATAAAGACAAATGCAGGATTTTAAATGTTACTCCGAAAGATGTCTACTTTTTCTTTGTTTCCTGTCTAGGAACGATACTGCCTACATTCTGTGGAATTTACTCCTTCAATTCCCAAGCTTGTTATATTGTTTATCCTGAAGTTGTAGAAGTAAGAAATTGAAGCCTGCAAGTAACGGATGAGCCTTGTATTACATGGTTAAAAGTGCACATTTTTTTCTCAGTTTTCTCAGTTTTCTCAGTTTCTCAGCAGTTTTTCACTCATAAGTGACCACTGGGGTGGTGATGGTGCTGGGGGTGATTATGAACTGCGGATATACTTACAGTTTAGTCCAGGAAAAAAGTAACATAACAGATATCTGTCAACTTGTACTGTGATAAGGTTCTGTATGGGCCTGTCAGTTCATATAAATGAAATCCAAAGGAGACAAAAAGGGAAGATGGCAGTTTTACAAGTAGCGTTATGGCAGAAGGCAAAATGATACAGTTTTACAAGCCCCCCTCCCCAAACACACACACACACACACACACACACACACACACACACACACACATATTGAGCCCTTCTTATTCTTCTAAACCAGGAACAGACAAAATAATTAAAGTGCTTTAGTGAAACCATGATGAAGACCACCTGAGTGGGACCACCTGAGATACAGAAGCATGTGTGTGTGGGACTGTGTGACTGTTGGAATTATGAGGTGAGAAAAATTTTAATTGCTCCAGTACAAGTTCAAAAGAATGCTGAGAAGAGGATTGGAGATAATCTTGTGTTTGGGAAAAGCAGTGAGTGCAATTAAAATAACATAAAATAAAACTAAAAATAACATCGTTTTTTGTAACCGAGCTAGACGTTTTCTGTCCAGCTTGGTTACCTGACTTGCAGATATGTAGGTGGGATAGATGATGCATAAAATGAGGATGTGGGAGTTAATGTGTAGAATAGGTTTGAGTAGCAAAAGGAATGTATGGTGTGTGGTGTTGGAAAGTAACAACCATGGTGGAACATGGTGGAGTGATTCTAAGTGCCTTCAGTAATACCTCACCCAAACATATGGCATCCATTATACACTCTGCCTATTATACACAAATAGAAACGGACACACACACACACACTCACACACACACACAATGCAAACCATTTGCACATTTAGTCAGACAGCCTCTTGGTTTGTTTTTCGCCTCTTTTCTTCTTTTTTGTTGCATTTACTGAACTAAATATGTAAAATGTGCACCATTTCTACACAGCCTCCCTTCCCTCACTTTCATTATGTTTACCATGGTTTTGGGTCCTCAGCTAACTATCTTTTGGCAGTAACAGAGGTGATAATATTTACTCAGGTGGATATAATGCACATATTCAAGCACATTTAACATTTTCCAAGGGACCTGGGCTTTCTCCCTTTAGGACACACATACAAACAAGACCATACACAGACAGATACATGTACAGATACACTCCGATGCAAAGGTTTGCCAGTTAAATTACATGTTGTCTTGATTTTCAAAGTAAGTTAACACATCCTTTACAGGGAGTTTAATATAGTGGATAAAAATTCCAATGTGCTGAATCTTTTGCATAGGGCAGATTTTATGCGGATTTTTTCCCCCAGTATGTTAAATATTGACAATAAACAGTGATTGTGCCTTAAAATGTGTAGAGGTGGGTTCTCTGTAGAGGATGTGTGCTTATATTCAACAATACATGTCATTTGACCAGGGGTGCACAAACTTTGGCCTACTTTATCTGCACATAGCTGGTGGCCTAGTGGTTAGAGAGTTGCCTTTGCTATCAGAAGGTCATTGGTTCAAGTCCCAGGACAGCTAGTGGCACCACTGAGGTTCCCTTGAGCAAGGTACCTTCCCCACACACTGCTCCCCAGGCTGCCTGCTGCTTCACTTGGTGAATGGGTTAAATGCAGAGAAAGAATTTCACACTGTTCACACTGTGTGGCGTGTTCGCGTTCGGTTATAAGGGGCCACTTTACCTTACTTTAAAGTTTGGAGCCGTGCAGGATTGTGAACTGTGAACTTCTGCAGGCTACCACATGAGGGCACTCACAGCACACAAATTGTACTTAACGAAGGAGCACACACACATACACACATACATACTCACAGACACACTTTCCTTGGCTTAAGACCTTTTGAAGTTTTGCCTGGTTTGCTCCAGGCAGTGGAAGCTGCCTGCTGTCTCATGCAATGTGGAAAAAGTGTGTGTGATTGTGAACGTGAGTCTGTTGGGGGGTGGGGGGGGGGCACACTTCTGTGACTAACCTTGCACAAAGTTAGCAGTAAGCAGATTTATTTTTAAAGAAACATTTCATACTTTGTTAAACACCATCGTGCTGCTGTCTTCATATTCTGCACATTAAACTCCTATTTCCCTCATTTAAAACTGAATTCTTCCTTTTCCCTGTTCTCCTTATGTCTGGCAGACACAGACCCGAGAGTGCTGGAGAAGCAGGAGCTGCAGCAGCCCACGTACGTTGCCTTGAGCTACATTAACAGGTGAGTGAGGGTGTGTGTGTGTTTGTGTATGTGTTTAAGTTAATGATTACAGGTTTGTTAGTATTTTTTTCTTTGAAGAAAGAACCGCATACATCGAGATTAGGCTTTGTTTATGAACTTTGAAGGCATGTTTCCTTTTAAAATGTGATGAAGAATGACTGATAGGGGCGAATCGGTATTACCTCATTCCTGTGATTCTAAAGGGTTTATATTAATTATTAGTAAACTGATGTTGGTGCATCACAAAAATCTTATTAGAATTATTAAAATACACTAAAAATGTGACTGGAGAAACCATTTTCACAGTTTCTTTATGTTTACATTTTTTTGTGCAAGAATTGTGTTGATGTAACATTTGTTTGATTTGGGATCATTATCACTGCATATCATCCTGCACTGATGCGCCTTCATTAGTGGCAATGTGGGTGAAAAAAATCCATTTAGGAAGTTTGTGAGTGTGACTGCTGGACAGCTGCTCAGGATTCTTGAAGCTACTGCAAGAGGGCAAAGGTTGCACTTTGGGCCCACCAGCATAATCCCCCCAAAAGCCATCAACATAAGCATCAGACATCACACAAAACTGCACACAAAACGTTTTACAAACATGTGATCGTGCAGTTACTTAAAATATCCTCCATGCATAAGAAAAAATGTGTATTTTAATCTGAATACAGAAAAAATGAAATGTGTTGTGGTTTGATGGTATAAGACATTTAAAGATATTTGACACAAAACATCTCAAAAAGTGACAATTTCTTGTTTCTTGAATTAGCCACTCAAATTTATTCTCATACAAAAAATGGTGGTTGTGTGTGTGTGTGTGTGTGTGTGTGTGTGTGTGTATGTGTGTGTGTGTGTCTGTAGATTCATGACTGAAGCAGCACGCAGGGAGCAGGAGAATCAAAAGAAGAAAGTCCAGCCTAAACTTGCACTGTCAGTCACTGGAGGCGTGTCCCGTAACAACACCTCCACACCTCCTCGTCATAGCAATGGCAGCTTAACCCCGCCTGTGACCCCGCCTATCACCCCTTCATCCTCCTTCCGCAGCAGTACACCCACAGGTAACAGCAGTGTGTGTGTGCTTTATGAGTTTACACTGTACAGTTGTATGCAAAACTTTGGGCTCCCCTGGTTAAATTATAAGGGAAAAAATGTAACTTATTTCTACAAATGTTATGTAACATAATTGAAAAATTATTATTATTGTTGTTGTTGTTGTTGGGGTGGTGGTGGTTGTTGTCATTACTGTTGTTGCTGTAAAGTTTCTGACTTATTTAATAGTTAAGGTATGAACAAAGTCACCCAGAATGGTTTGGTGTGAAATGCTTTATTCTAGAGAGAGTCAGAATTATTCAAAGCAGTGGTGTTAGGAACCAGACATCCTGAGGCATTTACTGCCTCTAAAAGCCAAATCGCAGAAAATTATTACCTGAAATGGTTATGGACGAGCTGCCTGATTCCTGAAGTACATGATGGATACCTAAAGCAAAAATATATACCATTTACCATTATTTACCATTATCAGCATTGTGTATAAAAACTCTGAAGACACGTGTAGGCTCATTGGTTGTTTTGGTCAGTAAATAAAAGGGCTATGTATGTGTTGTAGGCATCGTAACTCCTGGTTCCTATCACCAGTGTTGTAAAGAGTCAGTCAATTTAAGAACTATATATTTTTGTATGTAATTGATGTATAATGTAACAGTAGTGTAATACTGAGTCCTTTGTAATTCCCACACAGGCAGTGAGTGTGATGAAGAGGAGGTAGAGTATGAGGACTCAGACAGTGATGAGTCGTGGACAACAGAGAGTGCCATCAGCTCTGAGTCTATCCTCAGCTCCATGTGCATGAACGGAGGAGACGAGAAGCCCTTCGCCTGTCCCGTACCGGGCTGCAAGAAGAGATACAAGGTACACACATGAAACACACTGTAAACGTTTTTTAAGTCATTAACCTCTTGTTAAGTGATAAATTCTAGGCGTGTTATTCAGTTATTCATTTTAAAACGTATTACTACTATGAATTTTTCAGTGACTAGAAACTATAATGAAAGTTATGTAGTTATAAAAGCAAGGAATTGATGTGTGGACCTACACACAATGTCTTATAGTTTTAGAGGGTTTGCCTCTAAATGAAAGGACAGCACACATAAAACCTTGGGTATGTTAGAGTTTATAGTGCAGTTATTGTTATTATAGTTACCTCATTAACCCTTGACACAAGAAAATTGATATTTCTTCTTTTCCAAGTCATTATGAATTGGAAAACAGCCCCTTTTCCTTCTTTGCGGAGTGAAACATGTTATCAGGGAGGGGCTTTGAGCTAGTTGAGCCTTTTCTCGAGGAGGTAATGTGGGGGAAGGGTGTTGAAATGAAAAAATACTGCCACTTGCCACTTGCTGGTGCATGTTGAGGTGACTGAATACCAGAAAACAAAAGCTTTCACATTTTGAAGGAAGATTATAGAAAAAAGATTACATTTGTTTTTTAAATAATCATAAATTGAGCTTAATATGACCAGAACCATTAACAAACAAGCTAAGTTAATCATCATATCGTTTTCATTTAAAATGATGTAAAAATGAGCTACATGTAAAAATGTTTTGGGCAGGAAAACACATTTACATGAGAATACTTCACACTTCAATGTCCTTAGTGTTACTCTGATGAAACACATCTATAATAAGAATTCAAGATTCTGTATTTGTCACATGCATAGTTATACAAGTACAACACACAGTGAAATGTATCCTGAATCGCTCCTTTTATGGCTGTGCAGACATTATAAAAAATAAGTACAATTTTAAATTAAACACAAATCTGAAATTTTCTAAAACACAAATAAAAATAAAAAATAAGCACAAGTAAAGTAAAAATAAGTATAAAAGTAAGTACAATTTTAAATTTAGAAACAAACATCTAAAAATTTCTAAAACAAATAAAAAAACACAAATCTAACGTAAAAAGTTTAGGCAGCTTAGGCAAGAAGCAACACAAGTTAAAAGTAAAATATGTAAGCTAAATTAGAGTTTTGAGTGTAGAGTTTTGATGAGCTCGGAATGTGTTCAGAAACTACAGCAGTGCCTTTAGCAATAGGCCTGGCACTTTTTGCTATAATGATAGAAAACATGCCGGCTCCACCTCCGCATGCTGGTCCTTTTTACTGTGACCAACATGCATGCACTGCAACTACTCTGGCAGCAGGAGGACAAAACCCAAGTGTCTGAATGTATCGCTGATAATATGTTATGTAAGAAAAGGTTAACCTTGTACTAAACATGGGGTTCTCTGTCTGATTTCGTTGCAGAATGTGAATGGTATAAAGTATCACGCCAAGAATGGACACAGGACTCAGATTCGCGTGAGAAAGCCCTTCAAGTGCCGTTGTGGGAAAAGCTACAAAACCTCTCAAGGCCTTAGACACCATACCATCAACTTCCACCCCCCACTGTGATAACCGCACACACACACACACACACACACATGCTCCAGACTTTACACCTATCACTTTGAAACACATTTAAACATTCTACCAGTCAGATGTCCCAGGCACTGTGGGACCAAATTCCTGATTCTGTCTTTTTTAACTGTTTTTTTTTGTCTGTTTATAAATGTGTACTTTTTGCACAATTCATTTATATCATTCCTCTTTGTTACACAATTCAGTAATACTAAAGGAGAGAAATTACTCATTGGATTTGGACCCGACACAGAATTGCTTTTAGTGGCTATTTTAGTGGGGGGAGGGTGGGGTGCGGGGGTGTTTTACGACTAAAAATGCAGTAGCTGCACTCAGAAAAGAGATGTTCCTGTCCTTGATAAGCTTCTATTTTTATTCACTTCCTGGCAAAGCACAGCTAGAGATGCATATATATGTACATAATATCTATAAAGAAGCATTTAGCATATATTAGTAGCTATACGTAATATCCAGACTTTATATCATTTATTTGACACTATATATTTTAACACATATGAATATTTTTTATTTCTATAGATATATATTACTCATTTTATGTCTGTTTTTTCATTTTCATACTTTCTTTTCCGTTATTTCTTTTTTATTTCTCATTCGTAGAGAAGCTTCGGAGTCTGAATGGGAAAGGCATTGATCTCAGGTCACAATACTGCCACCATTTTTACAGACAAATAAGTAAACAAACAGGATACAAGGAAAATTTCTACCGCAATACAGCACCCAGCTACCTTTGTAGAATGTTCAATGAAGAAAGTCAACATGAACCGAGGGAGGGGACGAAGGGGGGGCCTAAAGTGTTTTCTTTTTTATTGTGTTAACCTACCATTGCCAGCAGCTCTACAGTGCCAAGTTTGTCTTTCCCTTTTCCCTCTCGCATTTAAAAAAGGATGAGCATAGGGTGTCTGGAGAAATCGAGACGCAAAAGACGTGATTCTAGTGTTTTTGCAGTTTGCAGTATTGTGTCGAACGTAAGTGAGTATATGTGAGTGTGTATGAGTGTCTGTTTTTTTTAATTTTTTTTTATACATGTTGTGATTGTCATGACTGTTGATTTTTGTTTGTATAAACATCTGTTGCCCTCTGCCTGCCTTTTCTTATGGGGCACAGCTCGCTAGCATGGATTGCCTGCCTAGCTGTTCTGCAGTATCTCCGCTTGTAGCCTTACTATAATGGTATTTTATTTGTCGTCAGAAGTATTATATTGTTGCTATGTTACGTTTCAAAAGTGGTCTCTAGTGTTGCGATCTGTAGTGCTATAGGTACAGTCTGTCGGCGGCGACGCCTGAACAGGTTCTTTCTAGAGCAGTGGACTTATAGTTTTGCTTCAGACCTCTAGTTCCAGGTGTCTAGTTCCGCATGCTGCGTATGGTTTACAGTAGTTTTCGTGATAGGCCAAATCGCTTGCATCTGTGATTTTCTGCCTAAGGTTAAAGAACGAAAGAACAAGCGTGTTACCCTTTCTGCTAATGTTTTCTACCTTTTTGCTTTTACCACTGTGAAAACAGCTGAATTGCTTGGACGGAGCATCTGTTCCGTTCTGTCGGAGTAGGGGTGGGCGATATGAAAGTGGAATATCATGATGCTGATACTTTTCACAATGTGTGTTTTTATATGTTGGAACAAGTTCTATAAAAGTACTGTAAAAATAATCTATTGTTATTCGCACACTGCTCTACATTCAGTTAAATATGACCAATTACGCCTTCTTTAAAATAAAACATGCAGTTGCGGTGTTCTTTAAGTCATGAGGATGCGCTACGCACAGAAAAGCATATTGTGAGGTAATTTATGATGATTATGATATCATTACGACCACCCCTATGTCGACGGCACCCCACCGTCATTTCCATGGTAAACATTTTGGTTTTTAGGGCCAGTACATGCCAACAAAGGCACTGCCAAAACGGCAGATGTAATTAATCATAAAAAAGCAACACTACAATATGGTTCATCTGTTGGAATAGTTTTTTTGACGTACTAATTGTTTCTGTGATAAAGTGCCATAATAGGACTCTCCACTGGGTGGCTCCAGTTTGTAAAATGGAAATGGCCTTGTTCTGCTGCTGTTATTTGCTGGTCAAATTCCTTTCTCGTGTTATGAGTGGTCAATACACAGTGACGGTTTTCAGTCACAGTACGCTAGTTGCTTGTAAGCGTGTCCTATCGTTGAGCAGTGTTTGAAGTTTAGTAGTTTCGGAGCTAAAACATTTTGGTTAGCAGATAAATAGCACATACATCACAATTGTGTGAACTGTTAGGACAAAGCTTGATTGCATTAGGATCATAGAATAAATTGAGAACCAGAAAAATGTTGTGTTACAGAACACCAAGACAAATGTGTGTGTGTGTGTGTATGTGTATGTGTGTTACATAGTACAGTGGTATTGCTCTGCAAGTTTTGTTACTTTGGTCTGTGTGTTTTTTATGAGTGTACAATCGTTTTCCATACTGAAGACCTACTTCGTTTTCAGAGTAGTTTTATAGTGGTTTTAACCACAAACACTCTCTCTCTCTCTCTCTCTCTCTCACACACACACACACACGTACACACACATTTCAATTTGTTAAATAAAAAAAAAAGATAATAGATTGGGATCCATGCGACTTACATGATGTTTGTACATTTGGATTAAAAGTGACTGACGTATTTGTTACTACACGGGAGGTGGTTTGATATGCTGTAGTGAATGTATTGTACTGTCTTTGTAAAGTGGTTTTAAAATTATATTTTCATAGTATGTTTTGTGGAACTTTGTGTAGCAAAAGCTATTTGTACGTGTGGCAAGATTTGTATCAAGTGTGCATATGTGAATATGAGTATGTGAGACTGTTCAGTTATTAAGCTGCTTATGATATCTTCAAAAGGTACAAAAAAAAGAAAATAAAAAGGAGAAATAAATCAGTGTGTTAATGTGCGGCGCAAATAATTACACTATAGTGAACCGGTAGCATTCTTTATTAGTAAATGCAAGCTTGTTACACATACACAGAGCAACCATGAGTTTTTTTAGTTATAGTTTCGGAGGCAAACATTAAATTTATGGTGCTTATATGTATTTTATTTTATTTTTTTATTGGAAGAGTGATATTTAAAGCCACAATCGGGGATTTAAAAACCAACAGAAACATCACATTTAGAAATAAAGGTTAAAATCTCTAAATGTAAAGCTCAGTGGCAGATAAATATTGCAACACTAAGAAAGCTATTTTTTAAAGCATTTTGTTAAATTGTAGGCTACAATTGTAAGAAAATGCAGCTAATATGGATAACCTTTTAAAAAAAAAGAATAATGACAATATACTGTATATAATTAATGTAAAGAAATCAGATAGCAAATCCCTGATAGTGACTTCAGTATAATGAAGAGAATTAAGTAGTAAGACAACAGTATAACACGTTTGACAGACAAAGTGCCAAATTACAACTGTGACCACTGTTCAAGTTGAAACAGCAATATGTTGGTCTTATGGAAATCAAAGCACCAGTTTTGGTCTTATATAGATTTTAACTACACTTGCCAGAATAAACCATTCAAGGCTTTTCAAATGAACAGGTGTACTTGCACAGATCTGTGGTCTTTCATCTGGTTTTAGTTTATTATTCTTAAGCATTTTTGAAATTAAGCATTACTGAAATCTTTATTTATAGTATTTATCTTTTATTGGAATCTAGGCAAGTAGTATTAAACTGACCATCAGAGGCCTAATACACGGCTGATTTAACTGCATCATATTTTCTGAACGGAATTCTTAAATGGTCTTCTGAAATCAAGAAATCTGTTATACATCACAAAAAGGCCCTTTAGACTGGAGATAACAGAATTATTACATATTTCACAATGCATTTTAAAACATTACCTGCACTCTTCAATAATATAAAATCAACAAAACAAAGAAAACACCCACAGAGTAGCAAATAGTAGGTAGCAACAGACCTCTCTTCATAGACTCTATTTTTATACATAATGTAAAGCCTTTAGCTATTATTTTACAGTGCAACCAATTTTATAGCAGCTTTCATTGCCTTCTAAATGCATAAACTTTAAACAAACAAAAAGTTGTTAAAAGGATAAGCTTTACACCTGGAATTGGGGAGCACCCCCCCCCCCCACCCCACCCCACCCCACCCCACAGTGCCCATACATGACTTGACATAAGATTATCTATGTGCAAATAAAACATTCTGATTGGTGAATCCTAACAGTGTCATAAAACATGCGACCATTAGCACACAGCCAAGTGACATCGTCAAAAAGTGCTAAAGAAAACATTTAAACTCCTCTCGTCTCTGTGAAGTTTTATTATGCTAATGCGGGACGTGTTGCCTCACACACTTTGTGGTGCTCTAGTCGAAGTTGTCGAAGTTAAGCACGTTGCCATCAAAGTGTGTGAGGACGTGTTTCTCGTAGAGGTGCTGCTGGCAGTCCAGAGGGAACTGCTCACTGCAGACGGGGCATTCCTTCCAATGAGACTCCACGTGGCGCTCGAAACTGCGCTGCTCAAAGTGAGGAGGGAAAATCACTTCACATAGAGGACAGCGCTTATGGACATCAGTCCTGGGGGGGAAAAAAGAAAAAAGAAAAAAGAGAGAGAAACAGACTGTTACACTTGCCACTAGTAAAAGCGGTTATGAGTTGCTTGGAAATGAAAAATGCAAGTCACATACATGAAATTTATACTATGTTTTATTCACAGCAAAAATGTAATAACAGAAACAAAGTCTCGTCTTTATCATTTTCTATCATTTGTTGCACTGCATACAAAAAAAGCCTTTTTATTTTAATGACTGAAATGAAGTTAAATAATGACCCATCACCAGGAGTAAATGATTACCAGCTCAGCACACCAACACAACAATGAGCCTTTCAGAGCAAAATATACTCACTGGACTGCGAAATGTGTGACAAGTATTTAAGCTATAGAAGGAAAGGGAGTGTGTTTGTGAATGTAACGTGTGGTCACGGTACATCATCACAGCTGTAATGTTATTGGTGACAACACACAATCTTGAGTGTTCTATTGTTCTATACAACGGCTCTGCAAAATAAGGAAAAATTAAAGGAAAGAACTAAATATGTTTTAATATTGGCAACTGACTTTGCCAAAAAAGTATCAGTAGCCTTTAGTGAAACTGTCGCAGTGTCAATGCCGCAAAGTTCAGCTCAGCTGTTTTTAATATTTGCAAATATATATGAATATGTTTTTGTTCCAGACAGACTGTAGACTTCCACATCCCATCTAGTTTGCTGAACTGAATTTTGTTCATTTCTAGCTCACTCTAGTTCGTTTAGTTTTTCCACTGCTGATCAAAAAGCTTGTTTTAGGGCAAATATATGTTTAGAACTTGACATAGGTCTTCTACAGATCTTCTAAAATGCATCCAATGTATTAATGTTCTGTTTTTTTATGTGCTAAAAGTAGAAAAAGTAATACATTGTGTATCCTACAGTTTTTCCATGTAAAAACAGTGGAGGTAGCTGAGAAAAACGACTGAAATAGAGAGTGCGCATGCATCCATCGAGATGATTTATTGATTAGCCTACTTCAGTACACTGTGGTGCTTTATTATGGTTTCCAACCATTGTTCCGTTATTATACATATTATTGTTATATTGTCAAGACAGGAAGAGTATCATTTTAAACAGCTTTGTTTTTAAAGAGTCTCCCAGCAGCATCAGAAACTTAGGGCTCCATTGCCCGATCGGTCTCCCTAACAACAGAAGTAACTATTGGCAATTGTATGGTAAAATTCCTTTTGCAGGCTAATGTAAATACATTTTTAGTAAACATTATTAAAAGAACATTATTACATAAAAGCATATAACATCAGCTACCTATTGCCAAGTAGTGTGATTCCTAAATCTCGTAACAACCCCCCTCTCCTCGCTTTTCCCACCCTTTGGTTCCACACTGATCTCATACATGGCCTCCAGTTGACAGAAGTGCTCTGTAGTGATGAAGAACTTTGTTTCTTGTTCACAGCATGGATTCAGTTTCAACTCAGGTAAGATGCATAATTTTATTGTATTTCATCTCAGATAATGAAAAGCCAGTTTTAAGTAACATTTTACTAGTTAAGTACTCAGTTACTTGTGCCCATCCCTTCTTCATACTTCTGACTGTTAAAAGAGCAGCCTGAGTAGTTACAGGGTGTGTGTGTGTGTGTGTGTGTGAGAGAGAGAGAGAGAGAGAGAGAGAGAGAGAGATACCTTGTGTCAAAGAAGAAACTTGTGTGATTCTCGTTGGACTCTGGACTTTGATGATCACAGACTGCAGGAGCCTCACCATCCCCTCCCTATTAGGAGACAATAGTCTCTATTAACACACATAAACACATCTCAACTTTCTCACTGGACCATGCGCTGAACAAGTGTCCTTAGAAAGATCTAACTGAGACTTGGAAAAACAAACAAACACAGACGCACAGATCTCATAAAACACACACACACACACACACACACACACACACACACACACACACACACACACACACACACACACACACA
>JBBPCZ010000148.1:7382466-7408979 GCA_037974445.1 Brycinus macrolepidotus | reverse complement strand
GTGTGTGTGTGTGTGTGTGTGTGTGTGTGTGTGTGTGTGTGTAGATAAAAGAAGTGTAATCTGTGTATGTGTGTGTGCGCGCGTGTGCATGTGTAGATAAAAGTAGCGTAATGCTAGGTGCTTATTGTGTGTGTCCACTACACACAGCGCAAATATCTGCCTCTGCTCCTGCATTGGCACTTGAGAGGCATGCAAATTTCAAATACTTTCTCTTCTTATTCATCTTGGCTACTCTCGTAAACTTTGTTTTTCAAAACAGGCCTCTTAAAATAAATGTTTTATGAAAATATAACAGACTTATGTGGTTAACATATTCTTCATTTATTTTGTCAATTTTCATTCGTGCTCAAATGGGCTATGCCGTGCATTTGAAAAATTGGAGCACAGATGCAAGAAGCATGAGGAGTTTAATCCAAGCCCCTTCATCAAAACTGTTTAGGTACATCATTGTTGCTTATTTACAATGTAAAGTTGTTTTGCCGCATTGGTGTGTACTCACAGCTGTCGCTTGTCATCTTGCATAAAATCATGCTTTCACCACTTGTTGACAATCTTGTGATGCTGAATGTCTTAAATGTTAGTTATTTTGAGATTAACAGAAACCAAATATAAGTAAAAGCTGCATTTAATAAATCTCCTTTCTCTGTTCACAGGATCTGGGTTTTGCCCAGAGCACCGCAACGAACACACGGACTCCAATACCTCTTGGTTCCCTTGCCCACCAGATCTACCGCACTATGTGTGTTCGTGGCTATGCTAACAAAGACTTTTCCTCCATTTTCCAGTTCCTACGAGAGGAGGAGGGACAATAATTCGATCCCTATGATTAGTGGGTTCAACTGCAAAAGGGAGTAGTTATCATGATTGACCAGTTTAGTGCATGTCAGCTTTCCGTTAAAACTAACAAGATTTGTTTCTGTGTTATATAGTAGTCAGAGACAATGGTGTTAAATCACAGAGACTGTGATGAATAGTTTACAGGTCTGTTTTAAGGGAACTCTCCCACATCTGATCCTATGCATTTAGACGTAACCTTTCACTTTGATTTTGTTTTGTCCTGGTAGGGCGAGAAGATGTTGTTGGCCACTCTGAATGGCCTGTTTTGACCTGTAGTCAACTGTACCTGTTTACAATTTACTAATTTTTACTTATTCATTTTTACTGGAGGAGGCAATTATTCTTTGTCCTCATTTGTCAGATTATTTGAGGGCTTTCTTTTCTGAGCCGTAAGTAGTGACTCCTATTGCTCACACTGTCCAGCTGCTTCTGAGCAACCAAAGGAGCTGTTTTATATACCTCTTTTGGATCAGTTTGAATCTGATTCCTAACTGTTCAACAAATGCATGTGTTACATTTATAAGAATTTTCAGATTATCCATGAAAACTGACTTCTGCTGTTTTATATACAACAAAATCTTGCATAGTGTATAGTTACATGATGTGGTCTCTCTCGTTCTCTTTTTCTCTCTCGCTGTAACGTAGCATGGTGTTTGTACATATGTACATTTCTTTTGTTTGCTGTTATTGACTGAAGGCACTGAAAGCCTATTTCTCTCTTGTATATTAAAAAAAGACTACAAGCCTCAATAAAAGAGAAAAAACAGTGATTCACTGTTAGCAATCAATTCCACTTCATTAGGTTTTTTTTTCCCTTCTTCCTTAAAAGGTTCATATCTTACATGTTCTGGTGTTCTTTTCCCCTTAAGGTCTGCTACTTACTTTAGTGTGGGTTTATGTGCCTGAAACAGTGGGGCTAAACTGCTATGGGCTGAATAGGCAAATGTTTGTAAATGTGTTGGTTTTTGTGATGTCACTAAAAAACAATGAATTAATAACAGGTTGTCTTTTGCAATTAAGCTTTCATAAATGGAATGGGCAATGAGTGGCACATATTAAAACTTTAACAGTGTTTACAAGCGATGCACTGATCAGAAAATTTGTGGATGTACTGGAATATCCTGTGCATTAGGATGGAATAGAATGTACTAGAATGTTTTGGAGAAGACAACCAGAGAAATATGCCTCAGGGCTGCTATTTAATGAGTGCTTGTAATGAAAATAGTTTTTTTGCTGTATTAGTTAAATACTTTTCATTAAAATAAAAATGTTACAATTGCAAATATAGTTGAAATGCCTTCTTAAATCAGCCAGTAGAAATGGCAAAAATGATAACTACAGCACCAGTGTACCTAGCTGGCTTATGTTATATGTCTTAGAATGCAACACTGATTGCCCGAAATGATATAAATAAATCAATCTTGTATTTGGTGTTAAGACTGGCAGATTCTGATTCCTACCAATTATAATCATGTACCCCTAATGTTAACATACTGACAAACTATGTCTACAGAGCATTTAAAAAAAGATACAGGCACATTAATGTGTTAGCATAATCTTAGCCTCTTCCTTTGTACATTTGGTTCAGCGGGACATTGAGGCTGTGCCCTCTTAGCTCAGAGGCCGTTTGGGTTTTAGCTGAGGTCGAGGCTTTGGGTGTGTCACACAGGGTCAGAGGTAGTAAAAGTCCATTATAAAGGGTGAAATTTCATAGAATAATACACATACCCCTAAAAACATCCAGACAGTGGTCAGTGACATTAAGTATGCCTTATGTACTACTAGTGTGTGCCCTCTCTTTGCCTTCTGTCATCTGCCAGTGGGAGATTTTAGCCAGCGCCTCCAGTTTTGTGGTCCACTTGCTTTTCCATTGTCACGTTAAAAAAGCTCTGTTCCAGACGACTCAACCACACACATGCACACACACAAAGGCTTCAAATAATGCTCTTATTTCCATCATCACAATCAAAAACAAAAAAGGACCATTTAATGGTGCTTTTGGTCTTTCGTTTGTGCACGTTTTTATGAATTCTGCAGCACTGTTTGTAGACAGCCTCAGACAGGCAAACCCAGTCTGAATTGACACAAAGGTAATTAAAAACACTTTTATCTGCTGCTTTTAATTGCAAGTCTTAATTTTATGAATAACGCTCGTGATGTGCAGTTATGTGGTTGGAGTCTCAGACAGTCCTACGCACCATAAGCACACTAATGGTTTAACTGGGATGGCTACTTGTTAACTGGGAGTACTGGGCTGTAACTGGTTGGATGTGTATTAAACTGGAAATTATGGTAGAAGCTAACTGCAGTGTTTTGACTTTAAACTAGTAGTTGTTCTTCAATCTGGAATCTGTTAAAACTGTCATTACAGAGAATGGCACTAGTCACTTTCTTGCAGTGTATGGAAGCTGTGTAGTGCATGACTGCAACTATACTTCAGCAAGGCACAGGATTATATTCTAAGGAATAAAAGTTTTATTGTAATGACTGTTACAACAGTAGGCACTTTGCTTAAGTTGAGACGGCATGATGCCATTGATTATAGTTCTGAATCTAGTAGTGTGGACTAGAGTACAGGCTGGTTTTGAAACATGCACTTTACTGTACTACAGAAACTCCTCTAAAACTCAACAAAACTTCACAAAATGCAAAAAATGGTAATTTGGCATGTGAAATCATTTTAGATCTTCTTGACATGCACAGACAGTCCACTTCATTAGGTAAAAATGCTTTTACTTCTATAATAATTGTCTGTTTCATCAGCTTTTATCAGCAACACGAACATGTTATTGGGGTGTGTGTGTTGTACAGAGTGGATACACATGCAGCAGTGTATCCACTCTGTAGTGTATTCACTGTTGGGCTGAGATCAGTACACCAAACCAACAATTTCCAGCCAGCCCTGTCCTATGGCCAGGTTTTGGTCACTAATGAAGGACTAGAGGATAACTAACACAAACTGTGCAGGATCAGATGAACTATCTATCATAAATATCTTTACATCTCTAAAGTGAACCAACAGGTTAGATGTCTTATATTATAAATATTTGACGGTAAGTGGACAAAACTCCAGCAGCACTGCTGTCCTACCAACTCTGTGCAACACATACACTAACTTCCCATTACCATGTCAATGTCACTGCTGTGCTGAGAATAATTTGCTACCAGAATAACACCTGCTCAAATGTGGTCCTGTCATGGTCCTGGCCATTGATGAACCAGGTAAAGGGGGCTAACAAATGATGAAGAGAAACAGTCTGTAATTGTAAACTACAAAGTGCACATAAATGGCAAGTAGAGATGATCAAATGCACAATGAGTGGAGATATTATATCTAGACATTTTGAGTCAAGTGAATTTGTCTCACTATATTGGCAGATAGCAGAGCAAACCCTCTTTACTCTTTAACAACAAATAAAAATGTACTGTTAAATGTGTGCAGAATTAGACTATTTAAAATAAAGGAATTATAATTTTAGAACAATAACTAGCTACTCTTTATTCTTATGTTCGTGCAAAGTTACTGTTATCATGTGCCCAACTTCACTTATTCTATATGCTATGTTAAGTTAAAAGTAGTTCTGTAATACATCAGGCTAGATGATGCCTTACACCAACAATACTTGACTCATGTAATGGAATGAACATTGTAAGCCACAAAGACGGTGTGCTGTCCAGTCTGACCTCAGTGAAAAACTACAACTGCTGAGCGTCAGCCATGTTGAGAGTGATTCATATTTGGGTTTTAATTTGGCCCTATTTACAAGGGGGCTGCTGCGAGTTGCGGTTCCCTCATTAACAGGACTTGAAAGTGGCTATAAAGAGAGCAGCGGTGAAACCGGCCCGCACTGACGTCTGTGCACCACACAGACACACTGCCACTTACTTTAAGACAGTACATAAAGACACACAAGCAATCAACATGTACAAACCTGAACACCGTCCTTTCAACACATCTGAGCTCTGCCTTTTAGCAAAATAGAAATTTTCAAGCCAACGTTTATCAGAATTCTTAGAACGTATCTGTGCTCCACAAGTGAACACTTTCATAGAGACCGATGTGACGACAGAACATTCAGAAAATCACATTCAACCCCTTAAGTCTGAGTTTCCCTACCTTTGGAGCTGGACTGTCTTTACTCTTGTACCTAATTTAAACTAGACCGTTTGAAAACGAGATTGAATTTGCCACAATTCTAACATTAGTAGCAACTTAATGAAGGGAAGCATTCATAAGGCTACACATTACTTACATAAGCCTACATGCGGGCAGCTGGTGGCCTAGTGGTTAGGGAGTTGGCCCTGTGACCAGAAGGTTGTGGGTTTGAATCTCAGGACTGCTAGTGGCACCTCTGAGGTACCCTTGAGCAAGGTACCGTCCCCACACGCTGCTCCACAGGCTCTGTGTTCCTGCCTGCCTGCTGCCCACTGCTTCACTTAGTGAATGGGTTAAATGCAGAGGAAGAATTTTGTGCTGTTCACACTGTGTGCTGTGGTGTGTTCATGTTTGACAAATGGTCACTCTAGACTTTCATGACAACTGAGATAAACCTAAGCATTTATAAATGTTTATTCCCAATAAGCTTCAGTTGTCATTAGACTTTCTGAGATCACATTAAAACTGACAAAGCAGCCTTCATGACAACTGCTGCTTGCTGGAATAAGCTTTTGTGAGTTTTTTATGTAGGCTTACATAGGTGTGATGTAGCCTTACAAATGCTGCCCTCCAGTCAAGTGTTACCCCAAAAACCACATACAAAATACATACCATTTTTAAATGGAAACGACACCCTTAATTTCCTTTTGACTACTATTTCTCAGTAAACTTTGGCAAATGTGACACATAATTTGCAGGTGGAGCATAGGTAATTCAACTAAAATAATGTTTTAACCTTGGCTGTTTTCTTGACAAAAGTGCGTATTTTGAACCATACCTGTGCAACTGACACTTGGACAGAGACAGAACATAAACATGGAGAAGGAAGCCAGTATAGATGTGGGCCAATTTAAGAGATGAGAGACAAAAAGGTTGGAACTAGGTTAACAAATGGTGCACCACTGGGTGCCTGAGGTATTTTGCTTGTTACGTAATTGTTGCTCTGCACTTTAAAGGTACTTAAGATGATTAAGTGTGTGAGGGACATCAGATTAGCCAATTAGCTGCATCCCATGACACCTCCTAGTGTGTATTAATGTTGGGTGATGTGTGTATATTTGTGTGTGTTATAGGGGTCAGGTGGAAAGGCCTACACTAATTGCCCTCTCCCCAGTGTGTGTGAAGACAAAGTCATAGACAGATTCCTGGGTGGCAAGCCCTGAAAGTTCATACAGAGCCTCCAGTGCATTCATTATCTTACTATAATAACCAGAACTGCTCCAACCTGCTCTTTACTATATAACATTTATAGTATATAGGGGGGGGGGTTGGGGTGTTAACTAAATGGTCCTTGATCCAGTATTAAAGATTTATTTCACCCAAAAAACTGTAGCATTGCTCATAATGAGTAAAAGATGAACTGACAAATTTGGCCCATTTTATAAATCTAAAGGGTCTTAATATAATACAATGTCTTTCATTGTTAGCCATTTTAGCCATGCTTGGTACATTTCCATTAAGGACTCAAAGACACATAGTATTACAATCAATTTTCCTAGAAATTATCACTCATATTTAAATTTCTGGCAGCAGGCTGAGGCCAGGCAGAAGAATAAGAAGTTCAGTATACCATTTAAAATATTCTCTGGGCCTCTGCCTCTTTCTGTTAGGCTACTGTATCTCTTTCTCTCTCTGTATATATGTGTCATGTTTGAGTAATGATGTTTGGGCACCAGTATTCATCATCCTCTTCTCCTCATGTTCAGGAACCCCTCATTATATTAATTACCCTTATTGGAAGAGTGATCATCGACCCAATCAGAATCCATCACACCTCGGTTCCTATGGTGATCAGAATCCATCACTGACCCACTCCCATGACAGTTAGCCAGGTAAAGGATGACAATACTGGCAGGGGATGATAGCAAACTGGACCCCATGGGGGTGGATTTTGTACATCTATGACAGAATAAGCTAGCCTAATGCTTGTATAGTGCTAGCCAGCTTGTTCAAATGCCTGCACTATCACACCTAACCTCATACAGCCACTCTGTATGGTCAAATATATGTGGATACCTGACCTTCATACCTAAATGAGTTGACATCCCATTCTCAATCAGAGGACATTACTGTGTAGTTCCCTCCCCTCAGTGGCTATCAACAAGATTTTAGAGTGTGTCTCTGGGAATTTGTGTTCATTCAGTCAAAAGAGCACTTGTGAAGTCTCTTTACACCACTGGAGCTTCTTTACACCAGACTCATCAAACCATATCTTTGTGAACTTTGCTTAGAAAAGTCATGCTGGAACAGGAAAGGGCCTTCCTTGAACTGTTTTCACAAAGCTGAAACCATGTAATTGTGTAAAAAGTCTTTGTATGCTGTTGTGTAAACATTACTCTTTACTTGAAATAAGGGGTCGAGGCTTGAAAAACTGCCCCAGTCCATCATCCTTCCTCCACCAGTGCCTCTCAAAGTTAACGGTACGGTTGTCTGCTCAACGTAGGTTAACCACTCTCAGTGGTCTGGGGAAACAACACTAAAATGTGGACCATCACTAAACAAGACATTGTAATTGTATGGCAAGACAAGTTATTTATGTTACATTAAACCATCATTGCTTGTAGCAATAGGATTGCACCCTGCAAAACCCTTCATAGTTAGCCCGCATCAGTTATTGTTGCTACATATTGTTGTTCAATTACAAACTCCAACAAAGCAAAGAAAAAACAATAACTTTAACAGAAACAGTATGCTACGTAAATGTAGAAACATAAGTCACCTTTACCAAGTGGTCACTGCACACACAAATATTATCTGACTCCGCTCTTCCCAAGCGCAAGGGAAGGTTTGCAAGCCAGTTTTTCCCAGGATTTTTCAGTCAGTTTTAGTAATCAAAATATTGCGCAGATGCAGTCTCAATTACAGTGGTGTGAAGCATGTTTGTTGCTTGATTGTATAATGAAAGACAGAAGTGTCAATACCTCCAAATTCAATGTTCATCAAATGTTGCCTTGACACCTCCCTGTTCACTTGCTGCAAAATGTGCAGGATGGAGCAACCAGGACCTCACTGTCCTGCCAAATAGATCTAACGAGGTAATCAGCATGTCTAAACATGTCAATGTATTTGAGAAATCCACATTATAGAGGCAGGTACTTAGAACTGTAATGCCGTAATGAAAGAACAACTGTTTCCAATATCTCTGCTGTTGCAGCACTTGATGTTTGTTTCATGGTCAATTGACCGGGCATCTCATCCATGTCTTTGTTAATTGAACAAAACGAGAGAAGGAGAAAGAGGAAGAAAGGGGGAGGAAAGGTGGGGATGACTGCATTAGAGACTGACTTAGTTCCAAGGTAGCCAGGGAGTGCTGCAGGCTTTCTCTGCTAGCTCTGATTCATCACAGTTACTCATACATACCAATTGCTAGTTAGTTTAGGAAAAGGAGAGGCCTCAGTAGGACCCAGAAAGACAGGCTACATTTTGTGTGTTAAATTTGGGGGAAAAAAGAAAAAAAGGGATGAGAAAAGGTCAAGAGGTAGCCACCGCATTGGTGTTTGCTGGGGTGAATGGTGGATCCTGTCTCATTTTGTCGCTACCCCCTTGTGATTGTTCATTTATCACCTCATCATGCCCTCTCGACGGTGCGAAACTGGCCCAGGGCTTCTGGGATGTGGTGCTGGACAGGGAATGATGGGATAGCGCGGTCAAAATGTCATTGCTAATCCAGCGCTCTCATCCACAGAGCTATATCTTCATCTGTCACTCTGACCTGGTGCTTAGTCACCATTACAGGTGATATGCAGCCACACAAAGCTCAGCAGTGCATTGGGCCGGGAACATGTGGTAAATATAGCAGATATATGTTTGATTGGAATAGAAAAGGCCAGAAAGCTGTGTGGCTGTCCAAGAGTAAAATAATAGATGGACATTGGGTGCCCTTTTGGCCTCACACACATTAAGGTTTACCCACAGTCCCTAACACACCCACTGTGGATGCTGAGGTATCCCTGTTTTTGGCCAAACTATGATGCTCACAGTGTAAGTTTGATTCTTGTCTTTTATCCCTTTGGGATTTATTTATTTAAACAGTCTCTGAAATAGACTAAATTTTTGGTATGACTGGACAGAGGAAATAGTGTGTGGAATAAGGATGTAAACAAATACAAATACATTTTTCATGAAAATCAGTTAATGTGTTCTAAGCTCTTATTCACATTGTGGCTGGTGTGGATGCCTTTTTATGATTGTCTTGATAGAAATCATATCATTGTTGCAGCACAAGCTGCTAATAATGGCAGATGAGCAATAAAACCATAGGGAAGCAATGTTGATTTTGGCAGAGGAATCTCAGAATTTATTTTTGGCCAGGCATCAGTATCTTAATTGAGTAAATTCAAAATTACAAACCATTTAATCATAAAGAAACATAAATCAAGTAAGGTTTGTTTTTATTGCTTAGATTCAGATAGTGCCCTCCGTGTTAATACAAAGCAGGTGTACATTTTTTATATCCTGAGAATTTTTGAAGGATACATCTGCAATTTACAGTGATGGGCTAGTGAATGTCTTGCCTCCAACTTCTTGTTTATTATCTTGCTAATTAGACTAAATTTATTATTCATTATTAATCTCCAAAATAATCCCATACTTCACCTTGAACCAATGATTTTTAATCCCTAGATAATGTTAAAATGTTGTAGTATAAAACATGCCCTTATTCCATTACAGATACTGCTACAGATATTTTGAGCACTAAACAGATACAGAAAACTGTTACAGATAGTGGCATTACATTACAACCTTGGTGTGGACCCATCTTAGTGTTTTGCTAAATATGCAGACTTTAGTACAGAGTTGAGTAAAAAGTAGAATATTGCACTGTTTTGTAAAAAACAATAGCCTCTCATTGTTTCTAACTGAGCAGGATCTCTCTTTTATGAACTCGTTCAGGGAGCTGCAGTCTGTATCCAAGAGTATAACTGTCATGTGCTCACCATCCCTGATTGTGCTAGCCAGTGCCTAGCATTTTCTATGCCGCAAAATCAATACAAAAGAATGACACCCCACCTCTGCTCGTTCACTTTCTGCCTCTTCCTGAGAAAAAAGAAGACAACGTTTTGCATTTATATTCGGTAAACTGAACCAAAGGGCTCTCAGCATAATTGTTTGGTATTGTAGTTGTTTCTTTTTTGTAAAATGTACACTCTTATTAAGCACATGCCTTTTTGTATGTAATGGTCAGTATGAGTGGCCTCCTTCCTCCTTAGCAGTGTACCTTGAGAATCTATCCTCAATGTTCATTGATTTTGTCAAGCTATAGATGACGAAGGCCCTTTAAATCCATCTCTCTCTCTCTCTCTCTCTCTCTCTCTCTGTCTGTCTCTCTCTCACTCTTTCTCTCTCTCTGTCTTTCTTTCTCTCTCTTGCTCATTTGCTCTCTCTCATCCCACTCTTTTCTCTCCTTTTTCTCCCTGCCTCTCTTTTTCTCAATATCTCTTTCCCCCTCTGTATTTTATCATTCTCACTTTCTCTCTTTTTTCTCTCATTTATTCTCTTTTCTCCTTTGCTTCTCATTTTATTTCCCTCCTTTTCCCTCTCCATTCACTCTTTCCCCCTCTCTGCTTTTTGTAACATCACTTTTCCACCTACTCCACCTTTACTTTCACCTATCTATCCTTACCTACTCTCTTTTGTTGGATCAATATTGATTATTATCTTTTAAAGGCCTATCTGGCTTGAAAGGTAATGAGACTCCACATCACGATATTTTACTTCACATCATCATCATCACTTCTGCTGTTCAGGAGTTACTGCTTTGGAGACAGATTAAACAGAAAGAGATGGGGGGAGAAAATAGCAAAGTGAGGAAAATGAGAAAAAGGAGAGGAAGGAACGTGCCAAGAGACCGCAGCCCATATTGATTGTTCTTTATGGAGTGAGGAGAGGTGTGTGCGTATATGCGTGCATGGAGGAATGTAGTGTTCTTTGTTTTTTGGTGTTACACTCAGCTTTCTCTTTTCCCTTTGTCATCTGATCACATGCAAACAAGCCTCTAAAAATGCCAAACAAAATATTTTCTCATAATTCAAATTGACATTTGGAATGGAGAACATTTATGTACCTGCTTCGGAATCAAAGTGCGTGTGTATGTGTGTGTGCTTCCCCTCAGATGGCCAGTGCTCCATCACACTGTATCTGATGGCTGCATGATGACTATTGACGCTGTGATGATGGACGTGAATAAAAGTGATTATGATGAGTTATGATGAGCCTGTTTCTCAACTAGTGGTGTGTGTGTGTGTGTGAGTGTCAGTGCTGATCAAAGACTCAACAATAGTCCAAGTCCTTGACTTCGGTAGTATTCCAGTAAACAAAAGGAAAATATGTATGATTTTGAGTTAAATCTTCATTCGATTATTTCTGCTGTGCAGGAAGTACGTCACAGAAATAACTGGAAACATTATAAATCCTCCTCTATTTATACACCAATCAACCATAACATTAAAACCTCCTGCCTAATATTTTTTAGGTCCCCATCGTGCCACCAAAACCTCTCTGACTTACAAACGCATGGACACACCAATACCTCTGAAGATGTGTTGTGGTATCTGACACCAAGACATTTAGCACATCCTTTAAATCCTGTAAGTTGTGAGGTGGGGCTTCAATGGGTCAGACTAGTTTGTCTTGTGCATCCCACAGATGCTCAGTTGTAATGAGATCTGGGGAATTTGGAGGCCAGGTCAACACCCAAAACCCTGAATGGTTCTCCAAAACCTTCCTGAACAATTTTGCCGTGTGGTAAGGTGCATTATCCTGCTGAAAGAGGCCATTGCCTTTAGGAAACACTGTAGTCATGAAGGGTCTGTACGTGGTCTGCAACAATGTTTAGGCTGGTGGTATATGACAACAGCAGAACATTGCCCAGAGCATAATACTCTGTGCACTGGCTTGCCTTCTTCCCATTGTGCATCCTGGGGCCATCTCTTCGGACCAACTTTTTTCATTTTTCCATAGTCCAGTTCTGATGCTCATGTGTCCATTGTAGGGCCTTTCAGCAGTGGACAGGAATCAGCATGGACACTCTGACTGGTCTCCAGCTAAACAGTCCCATAGGCAGCAAACTGCAATGCACTGTATGTTCAGACAATTTTCTGTCATAACCTACTTAAACTTTTTCAGCAGTTTGTGCAAAGTAGCTCTTCTATGGTTTTCATTTGTCAGTGGTTTGAATTTTATGTCTGATCAGTGTACATCAAAATAAACTTTACTATTAGCTGATTTTAGTTAATGGTTAGTAGCTTGTCCCAAAGTTCGCATTAATGCTTTCCAGTAGCCCTAACCTATCACTTAATCAGTCAATGCTATTCAGACATATAATCTACATGATATGGATGTCAATTAAGAAAGGTGATTGTTATTTCAACCATGTACGCAGTACACAGTGAAACCAAACAACATTTGGACCATGGTGCAACAGAAGTACAAAAACAGAAACAACGCAAGACTACATAAGTGCAGGCATTACAGAACTGTACGGAATCCAAAAAGAGAGCGAGTTCAAGAAATAACACCAAAGCAATAAGACCATATTTCAGAACATTATATTGTATATGCTGTACACTCTTTAGGAAACAACTGAGACTTCCAGATGAGCTACTCACAAAAAAATGCAAGTCACATGCATATTGCAATAAAAAAAATAGGAATGCTACTACCTTACAAAAATAAGGGTTTTGCCATTGCCAGACTGGATGCTGTGGAGCAACAAAGGTCAAATATTTTTTCTTGCTTTACGTGAGTTAATGCAAGCCTTGTACATTGTACCTACATTTGCTCCATAATGAATGTCATTATAAAATTACATGGAAATCCTTAATGGTTGAGTCAGGATAATGGTAAATGAAATTGTATATTAATGGTACATTAAATTAAAAACTTTCAAATTATATATGCAATGAAATTACACCATGAATGAAATGTTATTGTTTTAGTGGTAATCTATGGTGGCATATAGCTAGCTAATGATAAGTGTTTTAGTAACATTGCTATGTGCCTACCAGGCTAATCTTGTTTACTGTTTTCTGGGCCCATATTCATTACGCACCTTAGAGTAGGAAAGCTGATCAAGAATCAGATTCCTCTGTAAATATAGATATAACTAACTTACTCTTCTACTCTTAAAGTACTCTAATCAGCCCTCCTACTCTGAGAAGCTTCATGAATTCAGGCCAAACGGTCAGTTAATGCAATACTAATGCAATACTTCTGTAGCTATTGCAATAGTAACCTAAAAAGGCCGCAGCTTTTTTTGCTATAGATGCTGCTAGGATCTACTTGTCTATTGTCTACATGACTATATGTGCATTTAAGCGGCATCGTCCTGTATGTGCTTAATTCGTTCACAGATGTGGTTTAGCTTTACAGTAAATGGGCGTGTTTCTTAAAGGGATAAATTTTCCCCATTTTCTCCTACACTCTTAAAAATGAATGTGCCAAGATGGGTTCTTTGGAACATTGTCATAGAAGAACTACTTTTGGTTCCTTAAAGAGTGCCTTAGTGGGTGGTTCTGTGAGAAACTCAGTTTAAACAACTAAATGGAAAGCTTCTATAACAAACCAAATACAATGACATTGCTCCAATATTTTTGACATTGATATTGCAAAGGGCCTAAATCATTTAAAACCACTTTCTGTTGTTTTTATTGTTATTTTTAATAACATACACTTCTTGTAAATCTTATTTAATAGTAACTTTACTACAAAGTTGTTATTTATCTTATTTAATAGTAACTTTGTTTGTTGCACATTATAATGTAATGTTCGTTTACGTCATAAAGGTAAGGAACAAAGATAAAGTATAGAGAATAATAATTGTCACATGTGTAATATTTACCAAAGTAGCCCCAGTTCTCTGCTAAGCCCATAACTTAGACTGTCTGGAGGCAGAGAGAGAGAGAGAGAGAGAGAGAGAGAGAGAGAGAGAAACTCCAGAGGTCAACTGATTGTAGAAGCACTCATAAAAGTTCCATTAACCTGCTTAAAGTTAAGAGGCTGTGCAGCTTAGCAGAAGACAATTACCACAAACAGAACATCACCATAAAAACCTTTGTTACTCTTTGTTACTCTATCTTGCCTATTTTTCCCATCAACAGACAAGCCTAGACTTAAAGCACATACCCACAAGTTGACCCACCTATAGCCTTCCTTAGCCACAAATCAGTTGTTGTGATGATTCTCCCCCCTCTCTCTCTCTCTCTCTTTCTTTCTCTCTCTCTCTCTGTATATATGTGTGTGTGCATGTTTGTGTGTGTGTCAGAGAGAGAGTAAGGGGGAGTAAGAGAGAGAGACCCTGCTCTTGGCTCTTTCATTTGTCCGGGTCAGGGGAAAGCACAAACAGTGAATGATCGTTAAAGACATCCATTAAAGATAGAAATCCGGTCTCTAAGCTCCCACTCAGTGATTTTGTTCTTAATATTTTTTGGACTACATTACCTCATATATTATTAATGCTAATGCTAATGTCTAATGCTAAAGGTCAAATGCTGCTGTAGTTTAGGAATACTGTTTTAAATTTGTTCTGCTTTATGTACACTCTTAAAAAGGTTTTCTGGATAAGGTGTGTGTGTGTGTGTGTGTGTGTGTGTGTGTGTGTGTGTGTGTGAAACCCTTTTTAATCTTTAAGCCTTCAAAAGTTTCTCCATAATTGTCAGTCTCTTTTTTTTCCAACCATAGCTCTTTAGGGAGCCAGAAGGTTCTCTTCTATTGCATCATTCGAAGAACACTCTTTGGCACCTTTATTTTTAAGGTAGTAAGCAGGTGCATGTCCTGCTAAACTTGTAGAGTAACAAAGACTTTTGCACTTTAATCATTATAACAGACTGGCCAGTGTCTACAGTAGCAAGTAATGTTTTCAAACAACAATGCTACAATTCTGCATACAGTACATGCTGAAGATATTTTCAAATTTCTCAGAGAACTTATATGGTCTCAATACAGAAAAGAAACAAAGTAGAAAACAAAAATGTAGAAATAACATGTAACTACTGAAAGGTAACTGAACTGTTTTACTTTGCTTTGAGCATAGAATGTTAATACATAAGTTATCTGTTAATACATAAGTTTTTCATAATTATTTAAGTTTAGGATTTATGCTAAAAACGTGTGATACTATTGCTCTTTACAGCAAGTCCTACTTGGTGTACAAGTAAGCTAAAACATATAAAGAAATACATTTGCAATGTATCCAGTTTACATTATTAATTAAATTCTGTATTCTATTCTGTATTCCATATTTTTCCTGTTTTCTGTAAAGTCCACTTGTAACATTTTGTTTACGGTTATGTATAACTTTACATGACCATTTTCCAACCTACTGACTGTGCTTTTAAGACTGATTTGCATAAAATGACATCTGTTTAAATTGGCTGCTCTGTCTTGTAGACAAATGACTTTGAGTTTTAATGTGGAACAAACAGTCAGACTGAAATCCTCAGAGAACTGCAAAAAATAAAAACAGGCCACTTATGTTAGATCTCTGGAGGATCTTTAAGGCTGTGAAATTTGCCTGCCCACAGCCAGCAAAAGTGCAGCTTTTAATGCCCACATCTTCCAGACTGTCTGCAGTAACAACACTCCTTATTTCAACATGAATTACTAATCTTATGTAAATGTGTTCCTGTTTTGTCACAGCTATGATGAATGTAAACAGGGAGTTCTTGATGCTTTATTTATAAAACAATTGTATGAACTGGGAAGGAAATTGTATATTTAGAAACTCTTGATTACATATTACATTGTGAAACACATTACTGTTTTATGTCAAGGTTTACTTTTGGCAAGATCTAGTGACAGACATTTCCCACCTACCTGGATTTGTAGAACAAATCTGTTGTTGCAAACAGTAATGGATTTATAAATCACTAGTTATGGCCCTACAGCTATGTCTCATCTCATAGTGGTTTTGTAAGTTTAACTACAACAGCCCTTTTTAAGTTGGAAATGACTAGGTTATATTTTGTTTACATCAAGTACTCACTGAAACACACAGAAAAACCTTTTGAAGTGATTTCTTTATTCCATGGTAAAACTGTTTATTAATACAGAAATGTCGTTACTACTTTGATTAAGCTTTGAATCTCAGCTGTACCATCTACTGTTAATGTCCCAGGGTACTTAAACTGTGCGATAGCTGACATTTTATGTTCATTTGACATAACTGAGCAACACATCATGCAAACTTCACTTTAAATAGGGTGCAGTGAAGTGAGAATTACACCCCCTGTCCCGCAAAAAGCATATTTTATTTGCATTGAAAGAGATTGTCCCAGTCAGAAGGTACCAATGTGTGACTGAGAATATTGGTAGGTCAAATATGAAAAGTGCTGCTCTGTTTGACCAAAGATATTGAAAATGGTTGATGGCAAGCAACAAGCAAGAGTAGCATACATGAACAGGCTATTGATAATGGATGTCTTTAAGTAATTTCTGGCAAAAAATTTCAAAGATATTCAGAATTATTTGAGAAGATTGTAGAGAACTAGATGTCTGAAGACTTAAATGCCTCTAATAGCTACACCGCAGAAAGTTATTACATGAAATGGTTACAAATTAATAATTTGATTTGACCCCTGGATCTTATCACCACTACTGCAAAGACATCAATGTTGGTAAATTTTTATGTAACGCACCATTTCTCATTGTTTCTCATCATCTTTCTCAAACACTAAATTATGCAGACATTTTAAATATCAGTGGAATCCATCTTGAAAGGAATATACATTTGGTATTTGTATTTATCTTTAGAACCCATGTTAGTGAAGAACAAAAACCTTTTAACAAAAACTTCTTAACACTTTTCAAAAATTCTCAAAATGAAAACATTTCTTAAATTCTAAATTACTTTTTCAAACTAGAGCTATACAAGTTCTAATGAACTAATTCTGTGTAGAGTATTTTCCATGCTGTGCAAATGCAGTCAAAATGTTAAGTGAGAAACTTGGACAGTCTGTGTCGAAACTCAGACAGTCCCTTAGGTGTGTGATTGTGTGTGTGTGTGTGTGTGTGTGTGTGTGTGTGTGTGTGTGTGTGTGTGTGTGTAACCATGTGTAGATAAATGTAACCCCTGTCCCATTCTCTTTTGGAGTGTGGAGGAGGAGAATAACAGACACAATTGAGAGGGTCAGAATGATAATGGAAATGCATCATTAGGTCCAGGTGACACCCTCTGATTCTATTGTTCTCTCTCTGCCAACCATTTACACAAAATACTCATGTTTACACTTAAATTTGCAATATTTATCAAATGGTTATATTAATTTTTGAAGGCTTAAAACAATATTTATTTTGTTGACTGACATCTCTGCAAGGTTAAAGGGAATTGTATAAAATGTCATTATAGTCATGTGAGAAGATTTGAAAGATGTTTATGAGTGCATCAGTGTTTCAGCCCATTTGAATGTAGAAAGTAGGCCTAAATAGTTTGTGTGTGCTGACAATATTCTGTCTCTGATGCTAGTCTGGGAAAAGATGGGAAAGAGTTGACCCTGGCATGGTAGCTGTGCAGTTCTGTCACACTCTATGCCGCCGTGCAGTAAAGCGTAATGCTGTAAAATAAAACGAGGTGTGGAGAGAGCTGTAGTGCCATTGGCTGCCTCAGCTATCATAAAACAATAACCCGCTCCCATAAAACAAAGTGCTTATTAAATTATTTTGAACAGTACTGCATGATTTGGACTTGCTTCAACTCCAAAGCTATTGGAATAAATTAGGCCTTTTGGGAAAAAAGTGCACTATTGTCAAGAAAATTAGTGCAGACCATCATGGTCGTAGTTGTACTGAAGTGCAAGATTTCTGCCAGAAAGCCAATTTCATGATCCATGTTACAAATGCATACATTTAGTGACATTGGATAAATGTTACATCAAATATAGCAATCAAATTATTGGCAACTTAATTCATAAAGGCTGACATTGCTGTGATAATTGGTTAGAATAATGCAAATGAGATTATTCTATAGTCTTATTTCACAATGGTCTTTACTGATGAATTTCTGCTTTGGTAACTAGAGCTTTCTGGTGGGCCTACTTGGAGTAGTGGATAGGACTAAAGCACTACACTAATACTGTAAAATTGTTTATTGTTGCGCAGGGAACAACCAACTGACATCAAAGCTTATTCTTCAAAGCTTTAAATGACACCTGGTGATCAGTGATATAGGGGTTGCCTCTTCTGAACGCCTCAGTTTTTTTTCACAGAAGAACTGACCTGATATTTTGCCTCCTGGTTGCCTGAAACATACTGATACTTTTAGACAACACACTTATTTTTGATGGTTACTATTTAGGTAAACTGGCATAACTTTATACACTAACAAAATAGGGTTCTTTAATGGTTCTTGGCTTGAATGTATGGTTCTAGGGGGAAAAAACTTTAAGTGACATAGAGTGTTTATATTATGTGGATGTTCTTTCCTTCACATGCGTGCATCTTGCTCTCACAGCAGTAAAATGAAGAATGCTGGACCATCCTCTGATCTGTAAAGCTACCAGTGCAGGCAATAAAGAGCTGGACAGGGCAGTCATCACTGCTGTCTTGCAGAGCCACTATATTTTCACTTAGAGGTAGTAGGGAGATTCTCTAGAGTGATTATAGCTAGACACAGACTATTAGTAGCTCTTTGTGGTGAAGACAGCCTTACAGCCCTGTGTGTACAGCCCTGCACAGTTATGCAGGTGGTTGTAGCCGATGAAGAAGAGTCAGATTAGAAACAGAAACACAGACAGTGTTTAACAAACTGATCTACATTAAGACATTGTCTAACTTGTGCAGCACTAACCACTAGCATATGTCTTACGGTAACAATGCTAATGTCTTGATACCTACAACATAATGTTTAAATCACTCCTTGCATGATTAAATTGTTCTTTCTCACGAGGGAGAATGTGTTGTATATGGTTCTTTAAATACCTTTTTTTCTAAATAGCTCTATTATAATCTTTTTGGTGATATAGTCTTTTCAGCAAAGAGTGTTGTTTTACCTTCAATATCTGTGATTAAATAGTGTTTTACAGATAATTTGTCTGAACTAATAAAATAATTTTAAAATTCAACAATTAACTGTAAGTATCAAACACAGGATCAAACATGGAAAATGACAATGATAAGCTAAAGTGTGGACTAGCAAATGCACATAAATTATGGAGAGAGACAGTAAGGAAGAGAGAGAGAGAGAGAGAGAGAGAGAGAGAGAGAGAGAGAGAGAGAGAGAGAGAGAGAGAGAGAGAGAGAGAGAATCTCTACAGATATTGTTGACCTCTAAACCCTGCATCTACGTCTATGGCACGCCTAATGATCATGGATGATATCCTCTTTATGCAAAAATAGACATTCACTTTTTAACACTGAAGAATATCCCTCCCTTATCATATTTTTCTTATTGCTTGCAGTTGACAGTTATGCTGAGAGGTTGACAAACAGATATATTTTGATGGATATTATGTTGGATAGGCAGTATGTTCTCGTTTCTGGGCTTTTTTTAAATGCATATTTCCATCACGAAATAGAGGTGGAGCACATAGGAAAACTGTCACAATTACATCTACAATACTTCCCATCTTTCGTTCTAACAAAAGCTCATATTAGTATCAGATCAATCTGCAGACAGTTAAAATCACTGTTGCTCTTTTGACCAAAGCTAGGCAGATAATCATTATTAATGATGTTGTCATGATGCTAATTGATTAGTGTGTTAATGTGTCTCTGTGTGAAAAGTGAGTGTTGCTCTTTCTGTGTGTGTGGCTACCTGTGAATACCAGTATGTATCTATGGAGAGTCAAAGGTGTGTGTAGGGGTGAGAGTTATTTATTTGTAATGTTATTTTGTTCAGGGTTTTTTATTGGATCTTGTACTGAAGTTGACTCTGTGTTGTATTTATAGTATATTTTGCATTTCTTGTCTACCTGACCAGTGACTGCAGCTATAGCTAGTCGTTCAACATCTTTTCCCAGTTCACATTAGGGATGGACAATATAGTAAAAAATACAATTACAGTGCTTGAAGATTTTAAATTATGCAATACATTTTACAATATTTCATTTTTTGATAAATGTACAAAATATACCTTGGTGCCATTTTTAAAGCTGTTATCAAAATAAATGACTACAATGATTTTCATGGAATGTTTCATATACTGCAGATTTGTCCTCTTTTTTAATAAAAAAAAAAAAAACAACAACATGTAGTTAGTCAGTGCACTTGTAATACTGGTGATATCCACAATGTGCTTAGAGGAATATTTGCGATGTACTATGTCATGACATAGCATATTGTCATATTGCCCATCCCTACTTCAGATTGCTGTTTGTATATATAGTCCTTGATAAACATAAACTAAACCTAACCACTTCAGTGGATCAAGTGACTTAAAGGCCAATTTCTGATTCTGGACAAGAGGCAGGAGGTACCTTGTAAGAAATTCAGCTAAAAGTCTTAGGCTGAATTCAGAACTGCATATTACTGTATCCACTACACTAATAAATACGCTACTGATACATTTGAACTATGCAACGTTAGGGAGTATTTTGCCTTGGTAGTACGACCAGATGACTTGGAGGGCAGTTCTCAGTCCTACACATAAAGAACCCAATCAAAGCAGCCAGGCAGAAGAAAAATGCACCAGACTTGGACAAACATGCCAGACAGGTCCACACCTCTAAACCCATCTGCAACCTGCTCGTTCTTTGAACACATTACTCGGGACGCTTTATCTAACTGCGTGCCTGTCGGTGCTTTGTTTCTCCAGCTTGGAAGGCTGTTGTCTCCGGTGCTCCATAAATAACAGTGATATACTCTATTGGAATATGACTTTGCAGCCACCGCCCGATTGATTTAAGGTGACCTCTGCTTTCCCAACCTATTGAAGGCCTATTTAACCAGATGAAGGCTCAGATTGTCCCGCGCGCCTGCGCATTAATTTCCCATTCATCATCATTAGGAAGCGAGCGGCTCGTTCACGCCTCACGCGGCCCGCCGTAAATTAGGACGTAAACAGCCTTTTAAACGGCACTTACCGGACAGCTGCACTGTACCGCCCAGGGGCCCGCCTCATGGCGGTCCAAAGAGAGGCTCATTTTCTCCCTGAAACCCAAAGCAGAGCTGATGACACTTTTTTAATGCCGCTGAATAGTTGTCAGAGGCTTAACCACTCTTGTGTGGCGTCGCTGTTAGTGCAGTTAAAACGTTATGGGCAGTCTGTGGTCTTTGGCGAGTTGTTTACTGAATGTAAATTTGTGGCGGTACATCAGCTAGCCCAGACTAACCACTCGCTGTATCTCCTTATCCCAGGCCAACATAGCTTTCAGGTCTACTCCAATATGTTTCAAACAATATGTCGTCGTACGTTAATATTGTGAAAACACGTTTTGTGGACATTTAAAGATAGTAAATCAGCTAATTAAGTAGTCGTATTGACGTTTTTTAATCAAGCCTGTGGTATTTATCATTCTCCTTGCTCGTTTTTATTATTCATTGTCATTTTTTTATTTGTACTCCCTGGCTATTTCCCTTCCCTTCCTGTCGCTGTGATCGGGCTAAACGTAATAGAGCATAACTCTGCTTCGCCGTTTCAGCTCCCTCCCGTCCGCTTAAATGGCGCATTATTCCAAACATATGCATTTTAATCAGCTTGGTCACACTTACAAGCAGCACGCTTAATAAGAGCATCAATCACACCCGGTGCACGCTGGGGTCACGTGCTCCTGTGCGTTCGAGGACTTCGTTTGCTGACTGCCGTTCATAAAAATATAGAAGAAGTGCCAGTTAACGGATGACCCCCCATGTACACACACACCCCCATGTACACACACACACACCACCATCACCAATACACACACGTTCACAAACACAGGCCTGCGTGATTAAAATGGAGATCCGCACAGACATTTAGTGCACAGCAGAACAGCACCATGAGCTTGTTTATACGTACATCATCGATTCAAATGTTCTGACCCAAGGTTTTACGCAGTGCACACTGTGATACACAATGCCATTTGTTTCTACTATGTGACTGGGATCATTTTCATCTGAGACTCATGGACTTTTCGTATTTGACTGTTTATGCTTTTGTTGCTGTTGGTTGTTGTGTATTTTGTTACTGATTTGGTTGTTTATTCTGTCTCTGTTTTAGTTGGTTATTGTGCTGCACTTCATTTTGTGTTAGTGTTTTGGTTTTTGTTGCGTATATATTGTTACGGTCTGGATGATTTGTTGTGGTACTGTGTTCTTTATTGTATCACACAGAAAACGTTACGCAAATAATCATACCTTTTTCACATGTGATCACACTTTTTTATCACATGTAATCGCCATTTTTTAGTTGTGATCAGCTTCTTTCACAGTTTGATCACACATTTTTATAACACATGATATTAATATAATATGTTCACGTGATCACACGTTTTTATCACATGTGATGAAATGTTTATTTCACATGTGTTCACACTTTTTCCACATGTGGTCGCATGTTTTGTCACATGCGTGAGAAAAATAACGTGAAATGTATGCAAAAGCCACATGTGATTATTCACAGGTAAAATGGGTGTGTTTTTTTTCTGTGAAGGGTGACATTATTATTTTTTGTCTTAGTGAATGTACGAAAGTTACAAATGTGGAAAGTCACTTATTGCGTCAGGTTGTACATCTTAATCATTCTTCAGCGTGTCTCATTTAGTCTGTTTAAGGTTTTCATGCTGCCTGCCTTCCCGGGATTCTGCGTGGTTTGACCGGGTTTCGATCCGCGCCTCAATTACTCGCATGCAGGCAGTTAACGCGCGAGCTGGAATCATCGATTTCTCGCCGTTCCAAAGCGTCCGCGAGACGAGTCTCACTCGGCCCTTCTATTATCCGGAGAAAATACAGCGTCGTTAACGGTGATCGGGGAACACCTAACCCTGAAAAAATACTACAACGAGATTAGAGAGCGGGAGAGATCGTGTTTAGTCATTATGAACAAGAATATCTGAATTGCCACGTTTTCTGCTTTTTTCATTGTGTGTTTTCTTCATTGTCATGAAGATGAACAGTTAACTCGCACAGCTACATTTTAGGGATGAATTACCTATTAATACTTATTAATGCTTATTAATATTTTTTTGTCCAGCTAGATATATACCAGGATGTTAGTTCATGCATTGTTAGGAATGTTCCGTCTAAAATAAACATCAAATATGTAATAAAAAGCCAAATAGCTTCTTATTGATTTCCACTTTAAACCTTAGACTCTTTAAAATAATATAATGATTTACACAAAATATATAAATGTCTCAGTCTTATTTGTCGGTATTATATTTGTCGCTAGTATCACTGATTGCTCTCCGCTGGGAGGCTATTTTTTTCATAGGTTTTGAATGATTTTCAATGCATACATATCAATTTTCGTTTAAAATACAGCTTTATTACGAAATTCAATGAACTCAGAACAGCACACCAGTTTATTTCCCAAACCCCCACCTGCCTGCTCATCTTTCTGTCCCTTTGTTTTTTTCTCGTAAAATAACATAGTTTTTTAGTGAACCGAATCACGACTTTAAACAGCAATAACGAAACAGAAAAACGCAAACTGGAAAAATACAGACTTTGTTCAGTACAAAAGGCTGTTTTTCTCTGCAAGTGTGGTCTATTTTCCGTGAACGTTCGTGCCTGTGTTTGAGAGAGAGAGAGAGAGAGGGATAGCGCGGAATGAAACTGTTAGAGGTGGATGAAATTGTTCACGGGAGGAGGAGAGGAAGGGAGACAGGCAGCTCCCAATTTGGTGCACGTGACTGTCCCACTGATCTCCCGCGCGTCTTGTGCCCATCAAGCCTCTCGCGCTGCTTCTATAATCCGCTCCCTGGGCGCCTCGTTACCAGCCCGCCTGACCGAGCCGAGCATTAGTTTTAATTCCGAATTCATAAAAAATCTCCCTTCCGAATACATCTCTTCTTAATTTCCCTCGCAAGTGCACATCCCGGCCTGTTGTACCGGGACTGTGCGCTGGCGGCGGTGGTGACTTAATGAGCTAGTCGTATCCGGTTAACAAATCCCCTTGTTAAAAGATGGGGAGGACGACATCATTTTTGTAAGACTAAAATAAAAACCTATGTGGGTCAGTTTTGATGCGTGTGTGAGGGAGGGGAGTATGAATTACCCTAAAGATTCATCCTTCACTCATTCCAGTGTTCGGCAAAGTGTTTGTGACCTGTTTCGGATCCAATTCGCATTATATCCACACTACACACCCAAAAGTGTCTAGACAGACCTTCTTATTGGTTGCTACTTTAAGCTGCACCCATTGCTGGTGCACTTTTAGGCGCCCACACAGCTCGTACAAAATCAGCACCTGAGCCTAAGGTCACCAGACTCAGTGCCAAGCGTCGGCTAGAAGGGCTTAAAGCCCCCCAAGCACTGAGCTGAGGAGCAGTGCAGCTACGTTCTCTGAGTGATGGAACTCCATCCAGTGCCTTGGGATGAGCTGGAATGGCGTTTGTGATCCAGAACTAGTCGTTCCTGACCTCACTAACGACTCTTCTGGCTGAACGTCATCAAACCCTGTTCCTACAAGTTTTCTCACAGGCTGTTACTGCAGCACATGAGAAGAACTCCCTATCAATACCCTTGAGTTCAGAGGGAACACTGGATGAGCAGGCGTTAACAAACTTTTGGATAAATTGTGATAAAGGGCAGTTAAGAGGCTTTTTCTTTATTACGTTTCTGCGTGTCTACTGAGACGTTGATTTTTGTCTTATTATCATTGTTACATTGCTCCTCCAGTAGCCTGTTCGTAGTCTGGCTTTGTGAGTTTGGGAGACATGGGAGTTTTTTGCATAGCAGTCCGCTGATGGCGAGTTCAGCTCGTATTTCATGCGGGTTGCTTGTGCGCGTGGATCGACCAAGTCCGCGTGGCTCTCGGATTTTTATCTGGTTAGCTGCACTTCCTCCCTCTGGTCTAGCGGAACGGAAGTAGGCTTGCTGAGCACGGCTGGCGTGAAGGTAAGGAAGCCCTCCGCTCTGGAGAAGTCCACGCTTGCTGACCTGGGCTGCGGCGGGGGTGGTGGTGGCGGAGGAGGCGGAGCCCCGCTTGATTGGCAGGCAAGGCACGAGCACGGGCTGCCCCCGGGCCCCAGCGCGTGAGCCGCCCCTGCATACAGCGACGGGTGCCGAAAGGCGCACAGGAACTCGGGCCGCGGGTACGGGTGGTGAGACGAGAGCACGCGCAGGCCGTCCAACGAGCGCGCCGCCGCTGGACCCGTGATTAATGGAGTGCCTCCTGCCGACGCCGCGCCGCCCAGCGGCGGGTAGTAGGGCAGGGGCAGGTGCGACGGGAACGGGTAGGGGAGGCCACCCGCCGTGGCCGCCGCATGGCTCAGCATGTAAGTGTAGAAGGCGGGGTCGGCCGGGTGAGGCCAAGTCATGGCCAACCGCTGCCTCTTATCCTTCATGCGCCGGTTCTGGAACCATACCTCGAATTAAAATAACATACATATAACATTTAGATAGACTTACACTGAAATTAGTAGGTAATGCATGTCTTCTGCTTGTTTCTATTCTGGGACAAACATTCTCAGAAATGAAGAAGCCAAGAAGGCTCTTCTGTGGAGGAGATAAGTAATGTGGCATTTGGCAGATGCCACAAAAGAACCACTTTTAGTTTCCTCTTCCACTAAAAGGCTCTGTAGGAAACCAAAAATGGTCCTTCTACAGCATCACTCCAAAGAGATTAATTTTAAGAGTATGCTATTTGTGAAAGATGCTCTGAAAATGCACATGGAGATGGCTATGTTACTCTATCTTCTAAAATCACATGCCTTTATATAAGAATAGAATATTTCAATCATGTAGTGTTCCCATTCTATTCAATAGAAGGCTTTGTTTTGTGGATATTAATAAAGAAGGCATTTTACCCCTTTCTGTCTTCTTAGTCTTATTCTTGTGTTGATTTTTATATGAGAGTGTTCTTTCTATAGTGATTTAGAAGGGTATTGCTGTACCTTGATGGTCGTCTCTGGCAGGTTTAAGGCGGCCGCCAGTTCACACCTGCGCGGCCGGGACACGTAGTTTTCCCGGTAAAACTCCTTTTCTAGTCGAGCGATTTGCTCTCTAGTAAAGGCGGTCCGGTATCGTCGCATCTGGTCAGGCCCATAGGAGAGGGCACCGGGACTCGAGTTCAGCTTCCCGCTGTCCGCGCCGCTCTCCTTCCCGAGGCCCGGAGACTCCTTATCGCATCCTAGAGGAATCGATCAGCAAGAGCTTCAGGCCCCCTGACAGCGTGACAGCTGCATTGTACGCTCAAGCTACATGTTGTGCTGTTTTTACTGAAGTGTAAATGAGATCTTTATTAATGCAGCAAATAAATGGAGCAAGATTAATGCATTCAACTGCATTGCTGTTCAGATAAGAGTCAGATACTGATCGAATCAATCTGATTAGTCAACAAACTCTTCACCTCCGTTATTGTACATTGCATGTATTATTATTATTATTATTATTATTATTATTATTATTATTATTATTGCCCTAAACAGTAGATATTGCCACTTAAGGG
>JBBPCZ010000148.1:7353936-7366770 GCA_037974445.1 Brycinus macrolepidotus | reverse complement strand
ATGCAGAGAAAGAATTTCACACTGTTCACACTGTGTGCTGTGGTGTGTTCACGTATGACAGAATGGACACTTTACATCCCAAATAAACGGGCTGGAAAACGGGCGAGTGAAAAAGCAGCTAAGAACAAACACCGGTTTCCATTTATATTTACTGAAATCAGATTTTACTGATACACTCTGAGTTTTAAGAGCTACCAGCATTGAAGTAATAATAGTGGTCATTTTGTACTCAACCAAACGCCCGGACGAGGACTCCAGGACTACAATCATTTTTGGCCATGGGAAAAATGATAGCATCATACTTTTTGTCCTTTTTTAACACTGTCCCTTGAATGTACAATGTGAATGAGTGCCACAGCCTGATGATTTGAATGGGATCTTTTGGTGAGGTTGCCAGTTTAATGGCATCAATGAAGGAGTACTATCTTGCATGAGCAATAATTTTATTTCGACGACTTGAATTCAAAGGACACAGCATTACTAGAGAAAATACAAATGATGGGGCAATTATAGAAAAGGATGTTATTTTGTGACAAAATCAGATTAGACTCAGGATACTAATAGCTGTAGTCTGTTTTTAAGTCTGTTAGTACTGTGATTCTAAAGGAACTATATTTCGTTTCTCATTCAGTACCTTTTTGTAACAAAGCTTTCCTTAATTTGGCTGGACTTGAAGGAATTACAGCCTGCTGGCAAAAAACGAGGCTTTTAGACCAGTTCAGAAACCGATTAACCTTGGAGTTCTGCACCCATTATCATCACCCCCTGCAAACACGCTATCTTTAACCGTTTATTTGCCGCGACGTTGCCCGCGAGATAATGCCATCTGGCATGCTGCCTCTGTGCCTATAGCGCTGCTTTATTTCTGGCCCGTGTTTTAGTGGGACAGTGAACAGCAGAAATGATGGGCTCTATGGGCCGCAGCCTTCTGCTGCCGGCTCACAATCGCAGGGAAGTGAGTGCCATATGATGTGTTTCAGTTCAGTAACCTTTAACTGATCTCTGAGAGGGAGAGAGGCAGAAAGAGAGAGAGAGAGAGAGAGAGAGAGAGAGAGAGAGAGAGAGAAAATCCAGTGGGAGAGAAAAAAGAAATCTGTCAATTTCTGATGTGGGCCACGTGACCGTGGCCTCCCTTGGAATGGATGGAGATGAATTTCCACGTCAGCTTACGTCTCAAAATTTCTGCCTTACGGACGCGGCTTCAAAGAGAGGGCGAGAGGAGGGCGCGTGCTCGCGAGCCATGTTGAGGACTCTGGGCAAGGCTCTCGCTAGCCCGAGCTAGGAAAACAGCCCCCTCCCTGGCCCCGAATGATGGATTTCGACGAGAGGGTTCCAGTCGGGTCCAACATGTATTTGCCCAGCTGTACGTACTACGTCCCGGGAGCAGACTTCCCCACACTGCCCTCTTTCCTCTCACAGAACCCGTCGTCTCGCACCGTCCAGTACTCCTACTCGTCCAACCTGCCGCAGGTCCAGCCCGTGAGGGAGGTGACGTTCCGAGACTATTCGTTTGACGCGTCCGGAAAGTGGCCTCACCGCGCTCCTCTGACACAGTGTTACCCCGGGGAGGATGTGGTGCACCGGGAATGCTTGCCAGCCTCCACGGGAGTCGGGGAAATGCTCGCGAAGAACACATCCGCCGTGTACCACCACTCTACGTCGGGCTCGAGCGCATCGTCGTCGACCTTTTACGGGAGCATAGGAAGGAACGGCGTGCTCCCACAAGTCTTCGATCAGTTCTTCGACACCGCCTACGGCAGCGTGGAAAACGCGCCCAGTGACGAGTACACGGCAGCGGACAAGCAGCAGACCAGCAAGCACCAGACTGCCGCGTCCGCGCCGGAGCAGGACGCTGAGGGGAAGGAGCGAGGCGAGCCCAGCAGCCCCGGATCCTCTTCCGGCAACAACGAGGAAAAGAGGAGCGCAGCGAGCAGTAAGTAGGAGAGCAGCGACCCTGTCATGAGAGAAAGTTTGCAGTCTTGAGCGCGGCTGTTAAAAATTTTATATGCTGTTTTATAAGCGTATAAGGTTTATTGAGGGCTTGAGATTTCCCTAACAAAACGTACTTATAAACTGTGAGAATCACGTGCTTGGAATTGAAATTGGCCATGAAATACTCCAGGCCAGGGCATTTTTTTTACTTGAACGTTTTAAATGTTGCCTGCTTTTTCCGTGCACGTGAGTAGTAAAGTGGTTATAGTAACAGTCATAGTTACCAGCTTCTCATATGACTCTGTAAAATTATGAATGCTACTTTCACGGGTTATTGGCGTTAAAAAGCCCTTTTGGGTGTGTGAGAGCATGTCTGGAGTGTACGCACTGGGCTGGGTGCGCTAAGGTAACCAACAAGTATGTTAAAGATAAAAGTCAGATTGTGTAATATCTTCTTTTAACATTTAGTTGAAAACATTTCATTATTGTTGTTTTAAGCTGCGCGTTTACATCCAAGCCTTTAACATTTTGCACAGCAGTAGTAAGTCAGTATTATATATTCTATAATCTGTGAATCAGAATTGTCTTGTACAAATTGGTATTGGCAAAAAATGAAAAATCCTAGATGTTCATACATAGTTTGGATTTAGAACGATACACAGCATTATGCATATTAATGTTAAGCAATTAAATGTTATGCAAATTAAATGTTATGCAACAGAGCTTAGTAAACATTACTGATGTTGATATAACAATATAATATAATATAATATAATATAATATAATATAATATAATATAATATAATATAATATAATAATATAGTATAATACAATAGTAATACATAGCCATTGCCACATAAATGAGGCATGTGTATTTAATTTTGCTTTTGTGTCTTTCAGACACACCCAGAGTCCGGAAGAAGAGGTGCCCTTACACCAAATATCAGATCCGTGAGCTGGAAAGAGAGTTCTTCTTCAGTGTGTACATCAACAAAGAGAAACGACTTCAGCTCTCACGAATGCTCAACCTGACCGACCGTCAAGTCAAAATCTGGTTTCAGAACAGGCGCATGAAAGAGAAGAAGCTGAACCGGGACCGTTTACAATACTATACCACGAACCCTTTGCTATAGGACACCAGGACAACTCAAGCAACTGCTGCAATAACACGCGCATAAACAATGAGGCGATAACAGCGGTTAATTTCAAGTTCGAGGACGGCAGCGTTTGCTTTGACTTCATGCAACCACAGCGAGCATGAGCCAAGTCGATTACGGGTTATTTAGTGAATGCATTTGATGGTTCTACATGGTCACCTGAACCGTTTTGAAAAGCTTATAGACGCACAGCTGCCTCGAACATGTTTGCTAGCAATTACGTTGGAGTCTCTTTCAGAGTCTGCAGTCTAAATGAATTTGCTCTCCTTATCAGCAATGTCTTGTTTGAAAAGGTTTTGAGTGTCATTCGCGGGCAATGATACGTTATAGTAGAATCACACTTGGAATTATATTATGGTCTTTGAGGCTAAAGACTTAGTGTGACCAAACAGAAAACCATAAGGGAAATGATCTGGACTTCTCTCGGCTTGTAATGTTATTTATTAATTTCTACACAATTTTTGTGACATTTCGTCTTCCATAAACATAATTACTGAACTATTTGAGGGGATGCATAAAGCAATAACATATCTAAAACGTAGTCACAGTTGCTCTCGATTTGTTACTGTTACAACGCACTGTGAACATTTTCTTTAGAGGAAACTTCTTCAGAGACCAACTCTGTAAAGGCAAAATATAATAAAGACGAGACGATCGAGATCGAGAAAAAAAGACTTACTACTCTCCCTAAAGCAATACAGGCTACAGGGGCTGTTTTTATGAACTCCTTTTGGAGAGGCCTGAAGAAAATTTGGAATTGCTTCTTCATTGCAGCTGGCCTAGGGTCTACTCTCTGAAATTACCCTTTCACCCGAAGAGGAAGGATAATGTTTCACGGTTTTCTGCATTGCACAGGAACGTGAATAACATTTTCATTTTTATGGACATAACTGAATTCCACTGCTTGTTATGTCATGTATCATGTATTAAAAAAAATCAATTAAACATTTAAAAGAATTCTTCAGGGGGTGTTTGCGACGCATCATTTGCTGACTAAAAACACGTTTAGCGGTGTGTCTTTTATTTAATAGGTAATCTGTTCTAATCATAAAACCTTTATGAAAATCACAACATCGCAATTACGAAACCTTTTTAGAAAATATGCGAATAAAGTTATGTGCTGTAGCTGTAGATATTTGTATGTTTGTATGTTTGTTTTCCTGTCTCAGGTTTGAGTGCCTTAATAATACCGGGTGTTATTCATGTTTTGGTTCGTGTTCTTCACGTCCTACTGACTTTGAACTTTTTTCAGATGTCATACTTGGTCGTAGTATCTGGTTCACCTTGACGTCCCTGTGGAAATGAATCAAAGTGTTTCACTATTGCAATGATCGCATTTCCGCCTTTGCTGTTATTCTCCATGTTTATGACCTCAGCCATAGGGTTCATGTATGACAATCGACAGAGACAGAGAGACAGAGAGAGAGAGAGAGAGAAGAATGAAGTTTATGGTTGTGCGCCGTGGAACGCTTAGGCCTGACTGGCGCATCCTTTGAGGAGCTGAGGAATCTCGGCCTAATTACTGGGACATCCTCTCAGTTGCTGCAGCAACGCGGCCATAAAAACTGTCTGCGTCTAGAACATTTGGACGATTGCAGTGCGGTGCCATAAACCGTCTCAGAACCAAGGTTATTAGCTGCGTTACCACGGTAGCGGGGGCGAAGAAGACAAGAAAATAGCACTATCAGCGCTTGTGTTCTTTCCTGCCTCTTCTAATTCACTTAGCAAAGCTCACGTCTCTCATCGAGCCATTCGCTCTGCGTTGCACCAATTCTGTTTTTAATTCCGCAAAGATAGGCGATCAAAAGCGTCAGTTCTACCAGCACGCGTGCTCGGTGTCCAGCGGGCGGCGCTCTTGAGATCAATGTCATGGCCGAGTAGGATCATGTCGACCAGAAGGCCACAGATTCAGGACTTAAAAGCTGTCACACAGGTAAACACCAACAAACACGTTTTATTGTGAGCGTGATTGTGCATAGCATGGTATACCTGTTAAAAGTTCCACGTGTTGGTAAAAGTAGGCAGGTCGCATACATTTTGCAATATACTGATCCAACATGGTGGACTGGATGGTGGAAGTTAGGTAGACTTCTGAATAACGCTGCAGAGCATTGCCAAGAGGCTTTAGGGTCTAAGGTCACCTCCATTAAACAGCATTAAATGCGATACAGGTGTGTCGTATGCGTTTCAAAATCATCTGCCTCTGAAATATTTCATGCAATTAACTTTCTATCCATAGGACGCATATAAACCTTCTTCTGTTCTTATTAAACTGAATAAAAGCGTGCAAAGACATAGTGCCAATTAAACTCCCACTTTTATCACCGAATCAAATATTTCACAGCAAACGAGCTATGTTTCAGTCTTCTCCGATTAGAAAATCCATTAAGCATTCGACAGGCTAGACCCTTTTCCACCACATCTATGAACAAAATTTATGAGATTCATTTTTTTAAATGATCGGTAATGTAGCTGGAGCTAAATTATGGCCAACTGGATTCACTGTGACCTCAGCAGTCACGATCATAGTTCATTCAGTCCTAGTTTGGACACAGTTTTGGCCAACAGTGTCTGGAATTTCTCCCAACTCTATTACTTTTTCTTTCTCCATTTTCTAACACGATGTGGATATTGCAGTTGTGCAACATGATCGGATCCTTCCTCAAGACAAATTCAACGACAACATGAAAGGCAGGGAGCAGACAGAAGGGCAAAAAGGGTCCTGTTACCGTGCACGTGGAGTTTTGTCTCTTGTGAAAAATAAATGCGTCCTCTGCTCGAAATAAAATGTTGAATTACTGTTTATGATTTCCGCCCACAGGGAACACGATCTAAGATAGTGAACCTCGGATTTAACCGCCTCTGATAGCCATTGACCTCAGGAAATAATTTTTGTATTTGTTTTGCTCACAGAGCTAGGCTTCTATTACTTAATTTTCCACTATAATTATAATGGCACGAGAAAACAAAACAGCATCATTATTTTTTTCTTAGTGTGCCATCCCAGACCCATCTGTACCACTATTTGTATTAGTATTTACCCTTGTTTAAAGATGATCACATTAATCTTTGCAAATTACTGATAAACTCTGCCTTGAAGAACAAATTTCAGCAAACTAATTTAGCATTCAGTGCAGGCACACATAACTACGTACGGGTAAAAATGGTTATATAATCATCGTCATTATTTATTATTGTTATTATTATTATTATTATTGTTGTTGTTTTTGTTGTTGTTGTTGTTGTTGAAATTAAATTTAGGTTGCAAAATATAGTTTAGTATTAGTTCACAACAGTACAATTTCTCTGAAATATTTTTGAAATACACGGTGCTAAAACAGTGCAGCCTTGACCTCTTAACTTGAAAAAAAGATCAATGTTAACAGACAGAAGTGCAGTTCGACTTGATACATTCAGTCTGTAAAGGTAATCAGTTTAATGTATAGTTTTAAGGTTAACTCTTAAGATATCAGTATGTTTGAAACAATAATGTGCAAAATATGTATCTTTATATATTAGAGGTACGACACATTTACCTTCCAATGGAAACATGGTAATGAATAAATTGTGAATGATTTGCATTATTCCAGTGTGCTATAACACAAATATCATTCTCAAAGATGAACTCACAGTTAGCATTTTTTTTAAACAAATGATTCGATTTAACTGTTTGTTTTGTTTTTATTGTATGTTTTAAAGAAACTGGGTCTAGATCAAAGTAAATTTTGGAGGCCTGGCCTGGCCTGTAGGCCAGTGTTATATATGACTTGTGAAAATCGTTCTTTAAGGCTGCACTTTTAATTCGGATTTGATTAGGGATTAGCTGTTCCCAAGAAAGGCCATTTAACTCTGCCAGCACTGCAGTAGACATTTACACCATGACTCTTTCTTGTGTTTTGCGGTGAGCTGTAATTTATAGATGGCTTCCATTGTATAGTGTATCCCCTACTTATCCTCATTAGGAGATATTTACGCCCTTCTGTTTGTTACACAATGTTTTTACATTTTACAGGACTGAACATGTCTCTTCACTGGTGATTCGTCTTCGGGTGGAGCGATCTCGACAAACTGCTAACCGCATTTAGTGACACTTTTTTCGCATGTTACAAATAACTTTCTCCGTCTGTCTTGTTTTGTTTATGTGTATGTGTGTGTGGTTCATGTTTTGTACACACGCCCGAGCACACACACACATTTACCGCACGTAGCAAAACATTTTTCTGCTTGTTGCGAATAAAATCTTGTTTTGTGGCCGTGCATTGGCAATTATTAAAAAGTTTCGGCTTATAGCTTTGAGAGAGAGAGAGAGAGAGAGAGAGAGAGAGAGAGAGAGAGAGAGAGAACGCTCGGGTGCTCATCAGAAGGTTGTCCGTACCAGATGGTTAACTAGCAAATACGACTTCACTTTGTCCAGACATTTACCCACCACACAGAAGAAAAAAAGCATGGAGGACCAGAGAACGTTTTCGCTGCCATATTAAAATGCACATACAACTCATAATAGCGCATGGGGTACATTTTTTCAGATTCACTGTCAAGTTTAGCGTTTTCCACTGGTGGAAAAGGTGAAAGGTCACATCTTGTAAACTCATGTCTCAACTAGAATCTCGAGTTTCCCATTTACAAGTGGGAAAATAGTATAGGAAATATAGTATAGTATAGTATAATAGGAAGGAGGAAGAAAAACTAGTGCTTAGAATTTACATCTAATATGTGTAAGTCGGTTGCACATTAGTAAAACGTTACATAAACACAATAGCAGTAGGCTATTGCAATTTTCCTTTTTTTGGCTAGTACAATTATGTTAGCTTAACATTCTCTTCACTTGCAGCCGACTGATACATTGTATTCGAGTGATTTTAAAACATTTTTTAAAAAATGATAAAAGACTAAAGAAAGAACGAAAGAAAGAAAGAAAGAAATGAAGAAAGAAAGAAAAGAAAGAAAAAAAGAAAGAAAGAAAGAAAGAAAGAAAGAAAGAAAAAGAACGACAGAAATCGGTACGTCATCTGCTCCAGCCCAGACTTGGCCTCCAGCCTGCGGGCGACATAGCTCTGCTGGGGGCGTGGCCCTGTGTGTTTGTGCTCTTCCACCAGTTCAGGAGTGTGCACAGGAATTCTCGAGGACGGCTCATCTGCTGCAGCATGTTTCGCGCCTGAAGATGACTAGCAGAGTTGACTCTATTTTTTTCTCGCTAAAGCGTACCCCCGTAATGGCCTGCACTAAAGGCCCGCAAAATCGCGAGCACGTTGTGGATTCCTTGATGATCGCTCGCTCAAAACCTCATGACAACACCGCGGCCCAATACAAGGACGGTAGACCCAACCCCGCGCACTATGTGCTGTCAAACTGCGGCTTCTATTCCGGTCCCAGCAAGCATTCAGAAGGTGCTGACGTGGTTACTGGGCAAGGCGCGTCCATGAGGAGCGTCGAGATGTGGATAGACACGCCGAGGTCCTGTCGCATGCCATCGTCAGCACGCCATCAACAAGATGCCTTGTCATCGTGCCTCTCTTCCAGAAACATCAAGCAGGAGAGCTCCTGTTACCTCTACGAAGCGCTAAATAACCCTGCAACAGCTCTTCATAGCGTGGAGGACTTTACCAACGCACGCTTTGCTCCAGGAACCTACGTAGACGACAGTGCCGACAGTAGGTCGGTGCCCGTTCCGGGCAACTTCCGGCTATCTCAGATACATCCACGTGCCAAGATTTATCACCACAGCGTACAGGCCCACGCAGGTCATCAAACTCTGGTTAAAATTGCGAGTTTAGACGCTTCTCAATATGATGCCCCCCTTTTCAGCGCGAGGCAAGTGCCTGAACTAAGACGGGGAGATGCTATGGAGTCTCCCAGGGCCAGAGATAAGGAGTCTCCCGACCACAGCGACAAAGAAGACATCCAGGAGACCACTGACGAGGAGTCGTCATCTCCCGAGGACCCAGAAAACCCAAGAGACTGTCCAGGGAAGAGTGAAAAAGGTGAGCTGAACATATTTCCCACTGAAACCATCTTGAAAACGAAACATCTCACCACTCAGTTTTGTATTAACATATTAACATTATAATTTACCTGTAAACAAAGTGTGCCTAAACAGAAGAAACAGGCATTACCAAATAAAGTTTTATTAAACGTCATGATAAAGCAAGTTATCTTGCATTAATTTAACTCTAAAAGAAAGATGTCGACCCACGACAGTTTATTCTGCAACAGAATTGCGTGCAGAACCTGTTCGTTTCTGTGACTTACAGACAAACACATGTAATTTATCCACAGGTCGTAGTCAGTTACACATTAGTAGATTGTTAGATGTTAGATTGAAAAGTTAAAATAATGCTCGTAATGTGTATTTTTGCAAACGACCAAAATAATTTTTTTTAATAGAAGAAAACATAAACTAATAACAAGGCCGATTTTAACAATACCAGTGAACTAAATATATTGCAAAATGATTGCTTAGTGTAAATGCTATGTAGGTATGTTTTCTATTGCTAGCGTCAAATACTTAACATCAATCATCATTGCTTTGATTTTTGCCAATTACTAGCTCAATTAATGTGCTATTAAACTGGTTTAATGTAGAACATTCAGACAAACACACGTGCGCGCACGCACTCACATGCACATTTGTACATTTACTTACATGTTACTAATCAGTAGAGGCAGGGAAATATAATACTACTGCACTACCTTGTCCTAAAAAAAAAACCCTTTTTATTTATAAATAGAGAACCCATCCAACTGGTTAACAGCAAAGAGTGACCGGAAGAAGCGCTGCCCCTACACGAAGCACCAAACCCTGGAACTGGAGAAGGAGTTCCTCTACAACATGTACTTGACTCGCGAGCGCCGTCTAGAGATCAGTCGTAGCGTGCACCTGACCGACAGGCAAGTCAAAATATGGTTCCAGAACCGACGCATGAAACTGAAGAAAATGACTCGCGAGAATCGAATCCGTGAACACTCACACACTTACGGCTTTTCTTCATGACATGAGTTTCTTCTAAATCGAACATCCCGCCTCTATGTTTCTGAAAGGCACTAAAACATTGGAGGCGTCCCTTGTGTGTGCATTCTTCTGTATAAGCTACTGACGACATGAATGTTTTTTTGTTTTTTGGGTCAGTTGCTTGTTTTTTCTGTTCGAGTAGTCCCTTCGCTTTTGTGCTGTTTATCGTCGCATATTCAAGGCATTTGGTCTTTGGAAACTGAAAAGCAGCGTCTTAATCTGTGGAGTAAAATGCCAGCGCGCTACTGTGAGACAAATGGCAATTTTTTGAGGGTACTCAAATGCGAACGACGGTCTTCATAGTTATAATTTGCTTGCTGCATGAATTTTGTGTTTGTAATTCATTTTATGTAGGCGTGTGAAAACAAAAATAGAGAGAGCGAGCGAGAGATGGGAAAAAACAGGCTGTGGGTGTACGCGTGCATGTGTGTGCTTTATGTGTTCAGAAAGCAGAGAGGCAGTATCAGTACAGGCAACGATTGTAAATGTATTAACCATCCCTTCACAACAGCCCCCAAAAACTATTTTCAATGTGGCTTGTGTAAGATGTTATGCTTATCCTTCATATTTTTGTGCATTGCGCATTGAATAAATTATTCTGTTTTTGTCCACACGTATGTGCGTGTAAATTAGTGTTTCTAATGTTTTGAGATTACGTGCAATTGCCCCAATATGACTCTTTTTATGCTTGGGAAATACGGTCTGATTTAATGTGTAGTTTTTATTTGTTATGACCTAACTGAACTCATTTTACTTTTTTATGTTTGTCGCTAGTTTTATTCCTCATTTTCTTTTCTCTTCCAAATTATTATTTTTTAAATATTGGTTTATGATTCGTGGACTCCAGGTGGACAAGCTTTGGAAACTGCCCACGAACTCCTAGGCTGCGGTGTGCGCTGATCTAGTAGAGTGGTATAGGCAAATTAGTTCGCTTTTGTGGTGTTTTATGGCACTCGGCTGTATGAAGCTCGTCACTTTACTGCGAGTCTCAGTACAGTTCTGACAGGCGGTCTGAGCGAGAAGGTGCGGTTTCAAAGGCTTCTATAGTTTACAGACTGTTGGTTTTAGCTACAGGATTTTGCATCTTGGAAGTGCAGGACTCGATCCGGAAAACGGAGGTGAAGTGCTGTCTGCTTGTAGCCTCAATATGTACGTCCAGTTAGCCGAGGTGGTCGGCATTTAGAGTGCTGGATAGACAACATTTAGTGTTAAATTTGAATATGTGTTCGACTGCTTTATCTTTCTTTTATTTTTCTGATGGTTCTACTGGCTACCATTTTTGGACTGTCGAGTGGTTTAGGTAGTTTCATGTTGTTGGGATTGCATTTCTACCTCTGCAACACGAAACTGTCTTAATTGCCACAGTTAAATTCGTCGTAAAACGTCGGACGTATCCTCTCATTAGAATCCATGTTATTTTAGTAGTCATAGTGGTGTTAAATCTGTTTTATCTTTTCGACAGCATGTTCGACTACTTGCAATTCGTCGGCTCCACCTTCTCAATGCTAGAGTGACCATGCACTCATGCTTTTGCGTATACATGATTGCTTGGTTTACATGAAAGCCAGATACAAAATTGTAGATGAATTTTTAAATTTGGAAATCATTGAACGTATAGGAACCAGACAAGGCCTCGGTTATGTCCACTGAAGTCTAGGGGAAGGCCTGGACGTCTCGTAGGCAACAGCGACCTCAAAGGAGCTCCACAGAGCTGAAGCGCCCAGCGCTTTAGGAGGCGGCTAAACACAAAAGGGTGGATGGGCTTTATGGCGGTATTCAAGCTCAGCCGACAGGATCTTATCTGCGGTTTAAAAAGGGCTGAATACCGCCTGCGGTAAAACTGGGCCGCGTTAACAAACATCCCGCGCCTTTTACTGCCTCCAAGTGCCATACAGTTTCCGTTCTTTTCCCCTTTTATTTCTGAAAGGTGGCTTCATTTCCTGCTGTAAAAGAGAGCCAGGTTGAGTCCGTCTGCTTATTTTCTCACCAGCTGTCCTGACTGTTCAACACAGCTTCAAGTGTGGAGTTTTGTTGACGTTTTGGCCAAAATGCCGCAGATGGTAAGCTGCAGAAAAATACATTGACAAATAAACTCTACCTGATTGATTCAAATATACACATAATTTCCAGTGAAATATATTACAAATCACCGTTTTCTTACTTCTGGAAAACTTAGGTTGGCGTAATATACTTTTGTTAGTCTATACATTATATACGCATTTGAAACGATTCGTAGCTATTTTTTTTGAGTATTCCAACACAAGTTTCAACAGTTGAACGTGTGAAATTGTCTTTTTTTGTTGCATACTCGCGGTACACACTCACAGCATCACAGAAACTGGAAAAGCTTTAAGAGCACTTTGCATTGTAAGTCGTTTCTGTTTATTATCGATATCATCTACTCTTCTTTGGTTCGCTTAAAGAGAAAAGCATTTTAGTATCAACCTCACTTAATATTCTTACATTCAAATGTAATTTCATACAGATATGCATGCTTAGTTTCACTGTATGACTGATTTCAGTCTACTCGGTTTAAGCAGAGCTGATGCCTCTATCTTATATTAAAAAAACCTAATAAATACATTTTGATAAGTCGTCAATTCACAAAGACACGACAGTACTCTTCTTCTTCTTCTCCTTAGAATAAGAATAAGAATAAGAATTATTATTATTATTATTATTATTATTATTATTATTATTATTATTATTATTATTATTATTGTTGTTGTTGTTGTT
>JBBPCZ010000148.1:7288906-7306947 GCA_037974445.1 Brycinus macrolepidotus | reverse complement strand
TCATTAGTTATTAGTTTTATAACTATGAAATATGTAACTAGTTACAACAACAACAACAACAACAACAACAACAACAATAATAATAATAATAATAATAATAATTTCTGTTGTCATATAGTTTACTTTTTTCTCAATCATTTTCAATTAATGACCAAAGAGAGTCAACATTTATAAACGGTTATGCAAATCTGTCCCGTAAGAGTATTCCAGGCCTGTGTAACCAAAAAATATTTCAGAAAGACAAATGTAGGCCTTTAGCCTCGAGTGTGGTATGTTCATTTAGCAGATCCTCCCTAACGTTTCGTCTAAAGGCGATTCTTCCCATCTCGCCCAGACACATGTCCATGTCACTTCCAGCTTTCTTCACCCTTCTCTTGGAGAAGCGCCCTGAAAAGCAAGGATTTCTGCGTGGGAGAAATGTCTGTGCAGCTCCCCCTCCAGTGTGTGTAAGTGTGTGCGTGCGTGTGTGTGCTTGTGTGTGTGTCTGCGTGTGTATGTGTGTGTGTGTGTGTGCGTGTGTGCGTGTGTGTATGTGTGAGAGAGAACAGGATGTGCGAAGTTGGAGGGGATGAGAAATCCTGTTCAACACACACCGCCATTTTAAATGAAGAAAAAATAGAACATGTTCCTCCTTACAGCCAGAGAGGGCGCTCTCTCATTTTCATCACTCACTCCTCTGTTCAACAACGATATGGCCAATTGAGACAAGTTCCTTATTCCACACATTCCGTACAATGAAACGTCCAAATCATTACTCACCAAACAAATAAACACATTAAATAGGACACTGTGCACGCATTACTTTAATCCAACTCCAAGGCACATTTAAAGATGTGACGAGTTTATTACTTTAATAAAACACTTAGGGTCAAATTACGACTAATACGACAACTGAGGAAACCATTAATAGTGCTGGTGGTCCATGATATATTAAATTAAGCTTCGCACTTATCACATTATCAAAGACAGATAATGAAAAGGTGACACTGTATAATGGTGTGAACAAATAAAAACTGTTTATTATTTCTATGCTTTAAGGCAGCATAGACTGTACATGCATGAGTTTCTTACATTAACAGTAAGCTAATTAAAATCTGGTAAGGATACCAGATGGAATTACTCATTACCATTATATATTAGGCTACTGTAAGTCATATGTATAGGTCTAATACATGACGGTGATAATTAGATCAATCCAACATTAATCTTTTACAGATATTTGTGTTTCTCCTGACTTTTGAAATAACTTATTGTCTTACCTGGCGCCTTGATGATTCACGTTCTCTGAGACAAGGGTAAAATTTCCCACACATTAGCACACCGTGGAGGAGTCAGTGTCAGGATCCGTGCAGTACAGATCCTCCACTTCCGTGCTCTGCCGTTTCATCAATACTTTCAACCGGCAGGACCCATTAGGTGCTCTTACGTCACTGTGATCGACAAGCGGTCGGAATTTACATAAGCTTACTCCTTAACGACTAGCTGTCACCACAAGGCCACTCAAGCTCAAAACCCAACAAAGCCACCGGCCACTGGTTGACCTGGCTCACGTGACTGTCACTGCTCGTTCATATCACCTTCGCGCGCCCCCCACCCCTCCACACCAAAAGTGCACTGATTGAAGGAAGGCTGAAGGTTGGAGATTCGACCGTGACTGTGGTGACAGAGCCTGTAAATGACAGCCTGAGAGCCGATCGAGATGCCACAATGAGCACATTCTTAGATTATTCAGTGATGAGCGGTGGGGACGGAGGTGGCGGGGGCTCGTGCTCTGTCAGAGCGTTCCATGCCGATCACGGAATTACAGCTTTCCAGTCGTGCTCCGTCACTGTAAATAACTGCGCTGGGAACGAGCGCTTTTTGTCCGGTAGGGCATCACCTGACGCTGTTTCAAATCATCCAAATCAAGCCGGTTCGTACCAATCCTCCGGGACAATGTCAATCGCCTACGGCGCCCCTCCCACTTACGGGAGTCAAAGTTTTTGCACCGGTTATAATCACTATGCCCTGAACCAGGATGCTGATTCAACCACTGGGTTTCCGCAGTGCGGCCCGCTAGTTTACCCTGGAAATATTGTGCAGCACCACCACCATCACCATCATCATCACCGCCATGGTTACAGCGGAAGCAATGCGCACATACATAGGCAACTTCAGTACGCAGCAGCCACATACAGTCACGGTCAGGATCAGGCAAATTTGGCGTTCGTGGGGGGCTGCACAAATCACCTTTCTCCTTTGCATGCCCACCAGGATGCATGTTGTTCACCTCTCTCAGATGGGGTGTCCACGGCGCAGACGTTTGACTGGATGAAAGTTAAGAGGAATCCACCCAAAACAGGTGAGTGTGTTTGTGTGTGTGTGGTGTGGGGGTGTCCTGTTAGTAATACTTGCTTGAAGTGTGTGGAGATGCTGAATTACTCTTCACTTTTTCTCCCTCAGGTAAAGTAGGAGAGTATGGTTATGGTGGGCAGCCCAACACTGTTCGCACCAACTTTACCACAAAACAGCTGACCGAGCTGGAGAAAGAGTTTCACTTCAACAAGTACTTAACGCGCGCTAGGCGTGTGGAGATAGCTGCTGCGCTCCAGCTGAACGAGACTCAGGTAAAGATTTGGTTTCAGAATCGTCGCATGAAGCAGAAGAAGCGCGAAAAAGAGGGTCTGCTGCCGAAAACTGCTTCTGAACCGGGGGACGGTCCAGAAAAGGCTGAAGATGCGTCCGAAAAGTTGCTTTCCGCACCGTCAACGCCATCTCCCGCCTCTTCGTCGACTGACCAGTACTCCTCGAGCTAAAAGGCCTTGTCATCGTCTGATCTGACGATGAGTACAGCACTATAACACTGGCCACGTGTAGCTGGTAGAAGGGGTGAATGTATGTAACTGGATATATCCACCTGTGTGAGTCACAACAATGCACTGTTTTTCACTTTTGACTATCTGCTCTGTTGTGTTACTGTGAAATGTGTTAAAAATCTGGGGAATCCCAACGCAATCAATTTCATGAACTTATACGTGGCTAGGGCATTTCCATGCACAAAATAGCTGTTAATGCAATTGCCTTAGCTGGGATAGACTTACAGTTCACACTACTGTCATAATGCCTACCTCATGTAGTCTACCAAATGATGAAAGGGTGGAAGTGCGATAGACACTACGTTACAGTCGAGTGAGAAAGAGAGTACTGTGGTTAGACATGTTTTGCTCTGAAACAGACGGGCTACCTCTTGTTATCAGCCTACCTGGCTATTTGTGGTGTCAAGATTGGTTGTTTTAGTGTGTCGTGTGTTACCTCCGCATGATGCATAACATTCATGTAGCCAGCTTAAAGGGAAGCTCCACAGAGTTTTAAAAATTCCTGCATAATAAAAGCCTTAAGGTGTGAACAAAGTCATTCAGAGTTGCCTGATGTAAACGGCTCCATTCCAGAGAAACCTACCTAGACCTAGTCAACATGGGTGGTGATGGCAATCAGACCTCCAAACTGTTTGTTGCCTCTAAAAGTTACAGAAAGTTATTGCATGAAATATTTAGATAACATTGTTTAACTAGAATTCTGGGATAAGCTTTGGCCTCAAATTAATTTTAAAACATTTAGGGTTGTTGCAAGGTAAAGCTGAATAGTAAATGGTAGCTAATTACACCGTCGAATAATGAAACTTGAGTCACTAAGCTTCCCCACAGTGGACAATTTCCACTGCTCCGAATTACTTTGTTTACATCTCAGTGACGGCATTTTGTAGAAACTTTGAAAAATCGGTGGAATCCCCCTTTAACCAGTCACGCTGAGTTTTATCAGACGAGGATAATGGCTTAAGTGTGAATCCCTTATAAGGAATACGGGTCAATATCTGTGAAATAAACATGTTTTCATACGAAATACATTACGGACTCATACTTTATGGACTCGTACTTTATATCGTACTTAGTGTCAGAATAATTATCATCTGTGACAACACGCAATTGTCTGCACCATGGATATTCAGTGATGGTCCTGGGGGGGCCTTCGTCCAGCGCAGTTCTACCTTTACCTAAACATACTTGATTTAACTCATCAGTGAATTACCAGGTTTAGTGTCGGTATTCGAGCAGCATACTGTGCTGGTCGGTCAGATGACGCCTGCTCCACACGTATAATAATCGTAACAGCATCATTCATGAGATTCGTCATCTCAACATTTACAGCAAATTTTATATCTTGCCTTGGCGTACATTAAGCAACATATACGTACATTTACAGACACTTTCTTTAGGCCATCCTAGTTCCTAAATACGAATCTCATGCAGGGATATGATGATGCATCCACGTTTTGGCAGGACCTTTAAAGGTTTCTTTAGCGCATCGATTTGCTTGTCAATACTCTCATCACCGCTGGGAACGCCCTTTCTCTAGTGGATCTACGCGTCTGCGCGAGCTCTAGTCCCTGAGGAGAAAACCCTACTGGCATACAGTGTGGCTGTTTATCCGTGCACGAGGGACAGGGCAACAGAGAGAGAGAGAGAGAGAGAGAGAGAGAGAGAGAGAGGGAGAGAGAGAGACAGAGAGAGAGAGAGAGATGCGCCACGCAGTTACCATCATTCGCGATGAAAACCTTTATTGAACTGTCGGTTCGACATCGATCAAAGTATCTCTTGACTTGTAATGCTAGTGGCAAGTCATTATTTCAGTCAGGACAGGGAGACATAGAGAGTCTTCAGCCGGAACTGAGAGCTCGACCTCCTCAGTTCTCCTTCATCCTTCAAACTTGACTGTTTTGTTGCCTTATCAGTATAACCTGGATTGCATACCTTTAAAAATAAACAGGAGCCCTAGACCGATACTATTAAATTGCTATGTTGGCTTAATTAAATAACCTCAAAACCTTTTTTAAGAACCATTTTCTGTAAGTGAGAATCCCTTTAAAGTTGAAAGAATCTCCACGTAATTCAAAGGTCCCATGATTTTTCCTAGAACATGCTAAAAGCTATGCACAAGCCAAAAACCATTTGAACCTTTATTTTTAAGAAAGTAGGCTGCTGAATCACGATTACATCATTCCTATAATATTCTAGGTCTCGGTGTTTACCACGTATCGTAGTTGAGGGTTAATTCAAGCATGAAAACTGTAATCTAACGGAGCAAAAGAATGAACTATTTCCAAGTTTCTTATACCAGCAGCGTACCTGTGGACATCACAGCTCTTTCTTGTTTTTGACGAAACTAAAATCGTCTTTAGTTTGTACATGTATAAAGATAACATATCTCGACAAAGATAAAGTACTGAATAAGACAGAGCTGTCTCTCAGTTTAGTTTTCTATAGGAACGTGAGCTGAACGATTAGTTTTTTTTCTAGGAGCCAGCTAGCTCCTAGTGATAGTCTGTTTTGCAGATCGCATAAAAAGACCGGAACTGAAAGAACTGTGTAGCAGTTGACGCCTAAACACGACAACAAGCCAAAAGTATCTCTTAAGGCCAACCAGTGCAAATTCACTTCTCCACGGATGTCACTCATTTTCCTCATAAACGCGCACAAACTCGCAAATATCTGTGAACCTTGCTCAGAGTGAATCAGAGTTTCGCCTCCTTTTAAACATTCCAATTACTCGTGTGCACACAGCGCGCCATGCACACCATAAAAGGCGTTCAGAGAGTGAAATATGGCCTTGATTGATGATCATCGTTCACCTTTACCTTGAATACACCTGCGTCTGAGGGCAGTGTGCGCCTCTGCGTTGAGCCGGAATGTTCTGGGACTCTGAACTTATAGCGCTGCTGCCCCGCGCAATGTCTGTAAGTGTAATTTTGTCGATTTTCGAGTGTTTTGAGTTATTTGTGGACTGAATTAAAATACTAAAACACAGAACTTAGAGGTAAGTTTAACTGCAAGAAATATACGTATTTTTAACTGCAAACAAGTAAGTTTTTCAAACAACATAATAATTTCCCTTCAAGAAATAATAGATCATTCTGAGAGCGAATTTTTCCATTGAACAATTCATGACTTTTTCCCCTTTAACTCAATCAATAAACAATTCAGATTAAATATAGTCTAAACTTCCATTTTTTTCCTAAACGTCCTCTTTGAAATTATTTGTCAACATAATACAAATACAACTTAGACTATAGCTCGTATCTTTTTAGAATATTGTTCCTAGAACTCGTCGATAGAATTAGTGCAGGTGAACGGAAAATAAGCACCTAACGTCTGGAAACGTTTTTAAGCTGAATTAAAAATAACAAAAAGTCAGGTACTGCCAGCATACACAGGTTTTATCTGGTGGAAAAGGGCAGATCAGGAGAGAGAGAGAAAAGGAAGATATTTAAAAGTCCTGGGTCAGTCTAAATAACAGAAATGTAATTCCTCGCACTGCTGGGGATTTTAACTAGGGCTTTAAATTCACCTTCTCACGCTTTTAATCACTGGACCCCGTGACTCTGAAATCATCAGTGCGATTTCCTGATTAACAATACCACTAGCAATGAGATACACAGGCTGGTATAATACATTAGGGCATTAAAATTTGAACTGTTTTAATGCAAGACTCGAATTGAAAAAAGGCTGCCTTAGTGATCATAGCCTGCCCTGTCTGAATGGAAAATGGAGGGGGTGAGCATAGTTGGATTAGGACACGGAAATGACCACAAAGAAAACAAATTACTAAAACAATAAATCTCTCACACAGTACTATTATTATTATTATTATTATTATTATTATTATTATTATTATTATTATTATTAAAACAGCGTTTCAGCGTCTTTCCCAAATAGGTACTGCAAATACAACAAAGAAAATAAACATATACAACGAAACACGTTAAAATATTGTTTTAAAGCTGTGACAGTTTATTATTATTATTATTATTATTATTATTATTATTATTATTATTATTATTACGTTTTTCCCTTTTACATCAATTTTTTTACAACACCTACTCCGCTTACAATACATTCAGTATAGCGGAGTAGGTGTTTTTTTTAACGGAATGATTAACGAAATTAACATTAATTAACTGATGGAAAGCAATGCGTGTGTACACTATTCCAGAATGCTTCATCCAGGAAGCTAAGTGAGGTTTAACTGCATAATAAACAGAGCTGACACCAAAAAAATCACTCCAGGTCACTGTGCGGCCAATGCGCCATGGGGTGTTCTGTCGCAGCAGCTGCAGTTAAAACAAAGTTTTCTGTCCGAGCCCAGAGCAAACATCGCATTTCTGAGGTGACACTACTTTCCTAGGTGCGAGATCCAAAGATGCGTCCTCAAAATCAATGAGATTTCCCTTGAACACCACGATTCTTGAGTCTTGAGAATCGTGGTCTTGAAAAAGAAACGAGTCTTGAAAAAGAAACAGAATCTTTTCAGTCTCCTGATGATAAACGAGAACACAGACAAAAAGAAAATGGAAAGAAAGAATCGAGCAAGTAATGTAATTATAATTTTAAAAAATAACTTCAAGACCATATAAATTATGCAAAACCTTGTATGTTTCTAAAACTAGAAACAATAGAAGATGGGGCATAGTACAGGGAAATTTAAATGTAGTTGTACTTTGTTTATGTGTTGTAACTGTTTAAGTGTTGTCTATTTCAGTAACATTAATCTACACTATAATGTTTTTTCTTATAAATACGTAAACACGTGTTTATATGTGTATTTCTTATTGTGACTGGTCAGAGTCAGTGGAATGAAAATTGAAAAATCCACTGAATGTATGATCTTAGAAAAAATATAGGTTAGAAATAGCGTAAGATATATGCTAGCTGTAGATTACACAATTTAGCTAGTAACTGTAACAATTTAGTAACAATTTATAAACCCTTTTAGCTTCTTAGATGATTTTGCTAACGCATTATTATTCGTCTGTGTAGTTAAAGGCAAATACTACAGGTAGTTTTTTAAAAAGCAATAGATATAAATGAATTTCTGTCAGCTGATTATTGACAAAAAATTTTTGTAAAAAGTATCAATAGTCAGCTATCAAAAATTCATTGTTATATTTTCACCAACCAGCCATAACATTTAGACCACTGACATGAGAAGTGAATAACATTGATTATCTTATGAAAGTGGTGCCTGTCTGTCAAGGGGTGGGATTTATTAGGCAGCAAGTGAACATTCAGTTCTTGAATTTGATGCCTTCAAAGCAGGAAAAATGGGCAAGCATAAGGATCGGGGTGACTTTGGTCAAATTGCGATGGCTAAAAATGGCTAAAAATGTCCAAAACAGGATGCAGTGGTCGAAGTGATCCATTATAAGGTCATGGGCGTCCAGGGCTCAATGATGTGTGTGGGGAGTGAAGGCTAGCCTGTCAGGTCCAATCCTGCAGAAGAACTACTGCACAAACTGCTGGAAAAGTTAATGCTGGCTATGACAGAAAGACACATTGCAGTACTGCTTGCTGTGTATGAGGCTTTGTAGCTGCAGACCAGTCAGAGTGCCCATGTTGATCCCTGTCCACCACTGAAAGTGCCTACAATGGGCATGTGAGAGTCAGAACTGGACCTTGGAAGAAGGGGAATCATGTTTTCTTTTACCTGGGGATGAGATGGTACCAGGCAGGATGGTGGAGGCAATGTGAGGCTCTGCACAGTGTTCTGCTGGGAAATCTTGGGTCCTAGCATTCATGTGAATGTTAATCTGACACGTACCACTTACCTAACATAGTTGCCGACCTAGTTCATCCCTTCATGGTAGAATAATGCACCCTTCTACACTACAAAAAAAATGTTCAGGAATGGTTTGAGGAACATGACAAAGACTTCTGAATGCATACTTGGCCTCCAAATTCTCCAGACATTCATTTTTTGTTGCAATGAATGACTACCGTTCCGTTGCCCCATAATCAAACTATTCACAAAGGTAATGGCGTGAGGCATATTTCATCTTTCTGAGTGCAAAAAGGAGGTCTTTAATGCCGACGTAAACTTATTTGCAATAGTACAACATTCTGTTCTTAGTTAACATGATATACATTCAGATTAATATGTACGTTTTTGGACAGGTAATTAAATTTTACAACCCACAACAAATTTTGAATTTTTGCTGACCAACTTTCATTGTCTGATAATTTGTCCTGTCATGAACTTCAGTATTAAGGTATTGAATTGTTTAAATTCTTTATATATTCCAGATTTTATCCTTATGCACTACTGTGATTATTTCGTCTGCTGATAGTCAAGAAGTATTTTGTATTTTTTCAGTCTTTTTTAGACTTGCTATTTTTGCATAGTATCCAGGTGCCTTTATTTCAGCCACTTAAGCATGACATAGTTAACTGTTTATAATTCAAACTATTTTAATTTGATTTGTTTACTACATGCATTAGAAGCATTTTTTGAGGAATTCACATTCTGTTCTATTATAAATTCACACTATTTTGACTTTAATCTGACTCAATATGTTAAAAAAAGGATTAGATTTGGTTAGTTTTTGTTAGATCTAGTTTTAGAATTAGGTTTACAATACTCCTGGTACTAACCTCTATGCAAGAATGTCTGGTAATTGGTGGGATCTGGTTGGCTGCTATTGGTATCCATAGGCATGTCCTGACCAACTTTAAGGACACTTCCAGTAGCTCATCCCACAAATAAGGCACTATCATACAAGTAAGCAGTAGCAGTTAGCTAGCTAAAAGCATGTAAGGGACACGACAGGCTCTAAAAATGTTTTAACAACTCTTGACTCATAAAGGACACAAATAAGTTAATCAAATAAGGACATCAAATTAATTTCATTGACACAATAAAAGCGATTTATTTTGTTTTTTGGTTTGACATTAGTTTTATTTTGTTTTATCTTTAACCTTTGGTAAAGCGTTCTGTTTTTAAATGACATGCAATTGACCTGTTTGCAAAGGGTTATAGTGGACCTACAATCTTAATCTATGAGACTTGTTTCCAGAAGTTATCCAGCTAGTGCACTGGACAGCCATTTAGCAAATGTATATGAATGCCCTGCCTCATTTTCCAATACTTCATTCTGTGACTGTGATTCCTTAAGATTCCTAATTCCTCCATAACACACATACCTTACAAAGGGGGCTGATTTCACACTGATGGATCTGTGTATCTAGAATTTGAGATAAAGTGTATTATTTCAGGTTTGATTAAGATAAGAGTTAGGAATAAGCACCTGGTTAGACTAATTAGGTTAAAATTGGAGATATGTTTAGGTTTTACAGAAATGTTATTTGTTGGAGACTCCTTTCAGTGAGGGAAACAAAGAACATGAAAACCAATGTTGTAATTTAACTAACATAAGCTTGAAAACAGCCTATGCACTAACACTGATCTTCCGCTGAACTTATTATTTACAAACATTTTGCATTCAGTTTGATTTCATACATTCTGCACTTGATAATCCATTCAATAAAGTGAAGCATAACACTGAGGAACAGGCAGCTAAAGGTAGGTAATTAATCTTATCTGTGAAGTAATATAGTAAAACTTACACTACCTTGTTTGCCTGAAGCATACCTTTGAATTGACACCAAAAATTATTCACCCCGTTTCTTTAAATGGCATTACCCTTCAATAGTCAAAAAAATGAAGCCAAGAAATTAATTGGAATGCTTTGAAGTTGTACAGCTGACTACAAGGAAACTCAAGTGCACCAACATGCACATACACATACAATTTGGGAAGCCTATTAAAAATGGACCAACTGAGTAATGAGTTCTATATAAATATATGTCTCTACCAGGTTTCTTGAATCTTGAATAGAAATTAACTTCTGGTAGGAGAAGGAGAGCTATCTTTCTAAAACATAACTGTTGAAAAATGCATGTTTTTTACTTTACTTTACTTAACCATGGTTCATAAACAGCATTTGAAATTTGTTGAAATTTATAGTTACAGTTGTTTATTTATAGTTCAATTATGAACTACATTTTTCAAATGTTTGTGTTTTCTTTTCAGTTTAGTCTGCAGACCAGCTGGCAATAAACTTTATCTTATGTTAATAAATCTCATGTAGCAGGTGAATACATTTTTCATGTTTAAGACTTAATTAAATGGCAAATTTGTTCTCTATCTTTTTAAGCAATCAAAATGGAATGGCTTCAGCACCATTTACCATATACTGCGGAAAGGATGGAAGTAATTTTGACTTGAGCTTTATGCCATGAACTGTTAACAACGAGGTGGGGTTTTTACATTAATAAGTGAACAACTGTTTGACAAAAATGGTGTTATAAATAATATTATATTGTTTACAGAACATAAGAAATTTTCTATGAATACATAGACCTGTTTTATTAAGTTACTGCTAGAAGTTCAATGTATTACTACTAGAGATTCTAAGAATTTTAAGACAGCCAGGTTGCTTGCTTTTTTTAGTTAAAACATGTTTTCCTTTTAAGTTTGTAGGAATTATCATACATAAATTATAACATTTGAAAGAAATCCATAATTTGCATGAGGTTAAAATTAAAAGAGAGAACAGAGAGAGAAACTATAGGAGAAGTGTGCAGATAGCAAGGCAGTAGGAGAGAGGAAAAGGATCAACTAAGAGAGAGGTCCATCCATCACACTGTCTTGACCTCATTGTGACCCCTGCCAGGCAGCCAGTGAGGCACCCCCCTCCCTCTATGCAAGGAGATCGGGTAACCCTGGTGATGGCCTGAATGTTTTTCACATGTTGTCTTTGGGTTTGTCCATCAATCTCCCAGAATGCCTTGCTGTAATAGGGTTAATGTGTAATTGACGCACACAAACACATATGGACAGACTTGTCCACTGCATGCAGATGTGTTTTAAGTCCATTCCACAAGCCATTCTTAAGAAACCACTGAAATAGCAAAAGACACCTGGAATAACTACAATGATGAATAATTAATCATTCAAAATCTGTTTATTATTCTGTAGACCTCAACAGAATAATTTTTCATGGTTTTGTAATCCAATATCAGAAATCCATACTCCAGAAACTGCAGACTTTGTTGTTTGACCTGTTCTATCAGCCTTTATCTACCTAAAAATAAAGATACCTAACATTGGCTCTTTGATGTAATGCCAAAAAAGAACTATTTTCACTTCTCTAAAGAACCTTTCGAAGGATATTTCTTTAAAGAGTCATTTTTGTAAATGTGCAAATGTGAAGTTTATATAACCACCGCATAATACAATGGTTCTATGTCAATTAAGCATTCCTTCAAGGAACATACATCTAAATCAAGAACCATTAATGAACCTTGTAGTTGTTGTGTTAATGGTGCATTAATCAAGATTCAAGATACCCAAACTATAGCAGTCAAGTAGGTGAACTACAATAACACTGCAACCACTTTTAACTGTTTTAATTTACTTCCTATTCCCACCCATGAACACAAAGCATACCCTGAAAGCCACGGTTCCCATTAGTTTTTAGAGTTTGCTAGCATTACAAAGAACTGTCCTGATGAGGTAAGCTGTTTCTTGAGGGTACTGTCTTACTGCTTCATTATTTCATTGAAAGCATTATTTTACCACACTCTCTGTTAAGGAGGAAATGGTTAATTCTGCATTCAAGTCAAGTCAAGTCAAGTCAAGCTAGTTTTGTTTTAGCTTCCACATGTAATAATTCTCTCCACTGTGGAAATGCTCATCCATTTTTGCTTCTTGTTTTAGACTCATGTTTTTGTTTCTTGTCTTTTTTGGAGGCACTGCTTACTTTTTCCCCGGAGTACGAGTATATGACAGACACTTACCAGGTTCCGCTGTGTTTTTGGAACAAACCAAGTATTCTGTGAACAAACCAAAATAGGGTCGGACTGATATGGCTTTGGGAAGTATAAGTATAAAATGACTGGCTGGAGTCAGCCAATGCAAATATATCTTCCAGTTCGTATAATACTGCTTCTTAAACAAGCACATTATACACTTCTGTTATTAGCATTTCTAAAACAATTATAGTATTATTGTCTATTGCACCTTTAAATCAAGAGACATGCTAAATAGATCTAAAGCTCAAACGTGTAAAATAAAACAAATGCCAGAGGTGTAGCAAAGGATATGGAAATAAGGGTAGCCAAACCTTTCTTTGACTTTGGGAAACATTTCCTTGACTTGCTGGAACCTATCCCAGTGGTCACAGGGCAAAAGGCAGAGAAACACCCTGGTAGCCAGTCCATCACAGTAACCATGTATGCAGGGAGAGGAAAAAATGTTCTTTTGGAAAGAGCTGTGTGAGGATGGGGTTAATTTTGTCATGCTAGTTTTGCTTTTCTTCTTAACATTCAACTGATATACACTTGTTTGCCATGACATTAAAACCCGCTCCCTAATGTTGTGTGGGTCCCACTCATGCCACCAAAACATGCCCTGACTTGTCAAGGCATGGATCCACAAGACCTCTGAAGGTGTGCTGTGATATCTGGCACCAAAACGTTAGCAGTAGAGCCTTTAAGTCCTGTAAGTTGTTCGAGCAGATTGAGATCCAGGAGAATTTAGATACCAGGTAAACACCTTGAACTCTTTTTTATGTTCTCAGGCATTCATAAAAATTTTTTGCAGTGTGCCAGGGTACGTCATCCTGATCAAAGAGACCACTGCTGTTAGGGAATATGATTGCCATGAAAGGGTTTACTTGATCTGCAACATGTAAGGTTGGTGGTACATGTCAAAGCAACACCCACATGAAGGCCAGGACCCAAGGTTTCCCAGCAGGACTTTGCCTAGAGCATCGCACTTCATCTGATAGGCTGCCCTCTGCCCATAGTGCGTCCTGGTGATATGTCTTCCCCAGGTAACTGATACACACACACACACACACACAAACACACACATCCTGTTGCCCACATAATGTAAAAGATGATTCATCAGAACAGGCCTTCTTGTATTGATCCATGGTCCAGTTCTGAGGGTCACATGCTTATTGTAGGTGCTTTTGCCAGTGGACAGGGATCAACATCGGCACTCTGACCAGTCTGTGGCAACGCAGCACACACAGCAAGATGAGACCTTTCATAACCAGCATTAACTTTTTTCAGTAAAATGTGCGACAGTAGCACTTTTGTGGAATCTGATCATAGCCTTCACCCTCCAAGTGCATAAATGAGCCTTGGTCACTCATGACCCTGTTGCTGGATCACCACTAATCCTTCCTTAGATGACTTTGGCTGGTACCAAAAAACAGAGAATGCCCCAAAAGACCTGCTGCCATCACAATTTGGTGCTTGTCAAAGCTGCTCAGATCCTTACACATCAGCTTCAAGACCTGACTGTTCACTTGCTGGCTAATATATCCCTTAGATACCTTATAACGAGATAATCAACGATATTCAAGATATTCACTTCACCCGTCAGTGAGATTTTAATGCTGTGGTTGATCGGTGTACAAAGATCCTATCATAATTTTAAAAGTCCTTTTTCCACAAAAATAGGTACTGTATTTTACAGTTATTCTCCAAATTATATAGTAGTATTGAAGTATTTCATTTATTGTTTTCTCTCATATAACACACTTTCAGCTCATAAAGCATTTGACAATTAGTCCATTGTTGAAACATGATAGTGCAGAGAAAAGACTACAGTGAACTGTGCAAGTATTTCAATGATTGAGATTAGGAAATGTCAGTCTGGCTGTGGCTAAATATAGTACTGTTTGAAGATTCAATGTTCAGCTAATGTGAATGGTGCCATTTAAACTCCCTGTGTTTAATTGTATATAAAGACAATATTGGATCAGTTAACACATAACACATTTCATATTTGTTTTCATTGAAAGTAAATATTTGAACCCATTTGTGAGATCAAAGATAGCCCTCAGAAACTAGTTTTACACACACACATACAAAAAACACAGACACACACTATATGTACCCACAAAATCAAAATCACCACCTCAGAACTTGTGTCAAAGATCCAAGTATAGAGTCATTGCTTTGTGTAGATGGACAATGCAAACAAGAGACAGCACTAATATGTGAGAATGCCCTTCAGAGGGGGCTGTTCATGACAGCAAGAGAGAAAAGAGTACAGTGGCACTGGTGATGTTAGTCAGTTCTTAGCCACAGGCGACAAAGTCATTTCAGCACATGAGATTTAAGTGAGTCTATTTCAGGTTATGCTCACCTGCACTCTTTCACCCTGAGGAAAAATTTTGCTCCTATGTACACACAGACACACACGCATACACACACACATACACACACACACACACACACTTTTGCACTGATGTTCAACTATAGCTGTCAACCACACATAATAAATGAATAAAGTAACAACAATAAAATTATAAAAAATTTAAGATGCTACTACATTCACCAGAAAGTATGATTATGTAAGGAGTACAATTTATATGTAGGACAAATATATTGCATAGTTCTATCAGTCTGTGTACTGTTACTAATAAAGGCTGTTTTACTAATTACTGGATGATCAATAATTTAATTAATTTAAAAAAAACTATAAAAGCTTAATAAATTAGTTTACATTAAAAATGTTATTTTCTGTGTTTTTGTAAAGCACCTGCAACATGTGTGGTATATACTAGTAATAACAATAATCAGTTTAATGTTGGAAGAAATGGAAACATTGGTAGTCCTGCCTCAGGCAACAATGACACTCAAGTAAGTTTATGGGCACACACACACACAGACACACACACCACACAAACACACACACATAGCACAAGTATCCTTAAAAATCTCACATTTTCCCACTAACATTTATTTGTGTGTGCATTAGTGCATGTGTCTGTGTATGTGAGTGAGCGACTGACAGGGGCAAGCTGATAGACAGTGAGAATGGAGCAGTTATGTTCTGTCCCCTTGAGGTAAAACCCCTTACAGAGCTGACACACACCTGCACAGCACCAAAGTGCAAAGCAAAGAACACCATCTCACTAACAGGAATTGGTTGATGTTTGTGACAGTCACTGACTAAAGCTTTATTTCCAGGGATACGTGATTGCCATTGATACTACTTAAATGTCCTTTGACTGCTGAGCTGTGTTGTGAACAAAGGAATGAGCCCAGTGATAGGTTATTTCAGGCTGTAAAAGTCTTGAAGTTGTTTGATTCTATAGCAATGCCATTCAAAGTAAAGTGGCCCTTACAGTCACGAGTACACACACTACAGCACAGCATACAGTGTGAACAACGTGAAATTCTTTGTAAATGTAAAGATTCTATTTCCCCTGCCACTTTATATCCATGACCCAGGTAACATTTATTTTAAGAACAGGTTGCACGGGAGAAGTGACCATCTACTAAGGGTTCTTACTGACCTTTATGAGTCTCCACTCACACACACACATATCCGCACACACACAAACACTCGCACGTACACACACAGACAAAGACATTATCATTTGTGCAGCAGTGGGCTTTGGTGACATCCAAAGGGAGCAGGGTTTAATGACAGAGCTGTCTTTACTGGCACTGTCACTGCCACGTGCGGTCAGGGATCTTTCCACGTCACCCGCGTGTCCGCTTGGCCGCTGACGTGATCTTTAGTCCGCTTCAGATCTATAGACTGGCATTTTGGCCACTCAAGCATCGGAGCCCGATGTGCATGCTAAACGCCCGGGCGGCCGATATCCTGACAGGAGCTAAACGCAGCGTGTGGCAATATTCCGACAGCCCGAGCTGAAGCTTGAGGCGCTGAGACACGAGCGCCAATAGCTGGACAGCAGGCCGGCCGCGAAGGGTCACCGCTTATGCATGGGTCAAAAAAATGCTTTCATGGGCATAGTCAGAGGTCAACAAGTAACGGCTGGACTGCAACTTAAAAAAAGCCACCCTATACAGTGAGACAGAAAGGAGCGTTAAGATGGTCTACACTGTTTGTTCGGGTGGAGGTTGGGGGTGTTGTGAATGTGCGTGTAATATTTTATGTATATTTTTCCTCATAACTGGCAACACTTCATACAAAATTAACTATACTGTGTATGCTTAGCCCTAAAAGGACATCGTTAAAAATTAAGATACTAAAAAGGATCATTCAGAGCCATGCCACATCTATCTATATGATTATAGATAGCCTTGTTGAAATCAAGGATGTTTTAATTGAATAAATAAAGTTGTGCACATGGAAGCAAGTGAAATTTCTCATCCTTATTGTATGTGTTTCTGTATGTTTTCACTTTCTCCATATGTAGCAAGCAGTAGAGAGAGAGTGTTCCTGTGATGCCTCTGGGACCTTATGTCCATCCCTCCATTGACACATTTGTGGGTCTGTGAGGTGATCTGAATGCATGGTGGTGTGCATGTGCATATGTGTGTGTGAGCTGTAGGTCAATAAAGGTCTCATTAGGAATTCCTCACTCAAGCTTTTACATAAACAGCCGCTTAGTGGGATTAGCAAGGTGTTAGCTTGTTAGCTCAGTGAGACAAACACTGCTTTAATCCATTCTCAGTGTCTCAAGGGGTTGAATAAGCAACCCCCATATTAAGGTGATATATTTTTTGTGATCTTTAGGTCACCATTTCCTCAAAACTTTGCGAAGAGTGAGAGTGGAGTTATGGGTTTGACACCAATTCCATGCTCAGGCTCCAGTGATTACCAGTTTTCTATATAGTTCAGCATAAAGCACTCCTTGGTTTTAGTACTGTGGAGAATTAGTAGTTCTCAGGGGTTGCTCCAACCATATATACCTGCTCACTCCCTACATTCTTGAGGATGAATGTGCTAAAAAGGGCAAAGCCTTAGAGGAACCATTTTTTTCAATGGATGGTTCTTCTATTAATCTTTTTTGAAATTAAATGTGCAAGTGTATGAACACCCTGTACATGATCCACAAAGTTCTTTGTAAATTAAAGTGTTCTTCCAGGACTGCACATCCAAGCCAGTAACCACTAAGCAACCAAAGAGGAGTATATGGACTGTCACATCTGGTCTTTCATTGTCCTGTGATTCAGATTAGCTTCCATGGATTGCAGGTGCTTTTGTGTCACAACTACCTAATAATGGAACTCAGTTCACTTCACTTCATCTCTGCAACATCTCATTACTGTCTTCCTTTGATTGTTCTCTGTTCTACATCACCAATTAACATTTCTTTTTTCTTTTCTTTTTTTTTTTTTTTTTTTCCCTTGGATGGGGTCCGTTCTCTTTTAATTAGTGCTGGGCACGTTAAT
>JBBPCZ010000148.1:7262108-7272526 GCA_037974445.1 Brycinus macrolepidotus | reverse complement strand
GTGTGTGTGTGTGTGTGTGTGTGTGTGTGTGTGTGTGTGTGTGTGTGTGTGTGTGTGTGTGTGTGTGTGTGAGTAAGGTCCAACCTTCCAGAATCTTAAAATATTCATCATGGACAGACTGCTGTCTCCTGTGCCTCACTATGGAAACTGCTGACCATGTACTTTGACCTGTCCCTCTGGTTTCTCTCTCTCTATCTCTCTCTCGCTCTCGCTCTCTCTTTCTCTCTCTCTGTCTGCCTCTCTCTCTCTTTGTCTCTCTCTCTCTCACACCCACTCACTCTCTCTCTCTCTCTCTCTGTCTCTCTCTTGCTCTCTGTTTGATGTCCTGATAAGTCAACATGTCAGCCATATGATACGCTACTCATCTTAGCAATGCAAGACTGTGACATCTGGCTGTTAGCCCGCATGTGTTGAAGCCTGTCAAATTGCCTTCAGTCACATTACCTCTTCGGAGAGCATTCCTTTAGTCACTCAGCTATGCTTACCATAAGCTATATTAGCAGCCAGCAATTTGTCTGTCACTGGCAGACTACTGAGCTAAAAAACCAAGTGTAAAGATTTGCTGGATGCTTTAATGAATGGCATGTTTTCTGCTTAGGAAGTAAGACTAATGTAAAAGTGGAAGACAAGAAGAGGGCAGCAGTGTGAAATGGCAAAGGGAGGAGATCAAGAATGGAATAGATGAATGAGAGACCTCTATTTCCTCTACTGTTCCCTCTGTGCATGTGCGTGTGTGGTGAGGGAGAGACTGGGGTAGAGAGACATAGGAAGAGAGAGAGGCAGGGGAGCAAAGAGAGAAATCGCCCGTGTGTGTCTTTGGACTTGTGTGTCTGTGTGTATAGGTGTGTCATGGGGCCGCTGATTCTGACACGGCTCATACATCACAGGTCTTGAGTGTGTGTGATTAGAGAGGGAAGTTCTGAATGATTTATTGCTGGGCTTAGTGTCATAGGCTACACACACACAGACCTGCGTTCCAAAGCCTTGCTCAGCCAACCCCCCACTTACACGTCCCACCTGTCCAGCTCTTCCACAGACCACCAGCTGTCTTTGTTACACTGCACACATACACATATATACACACACGCATGCACCCAAGCAAGACAAGTGAATTTACAGCATGATGAGTAAGGACTGAAAAGTTGCCTACAGATGGATGGTGAGAATAACATTCTTATATAAGAATAAAAAGTTCCAGAAGTTTTCATTTTTGGTTACCCTGGGAAAGGTTTGCTATTTTAATCCTATGCAAGGAAAAACATCCTGTCATAGATTGAACTCATTATTTTAAAGCTGAGCGGGTTTCATCAAGAATTGAAGGGTATGGTCTAGTCCAGTTTTCTGCAAGTACATCTGGTGACTCAAACACACTTTTAACAATAGACAATGGGTGTGACTTTCTGCAGTGGTGGAGAGTTCCTCTATTGCTGTAACAGAGGACAGTATAGAGAGACTTTTTAAATACAATCACAAAATTAAGAGCATGTGCCAACCAAGCATGATACATGCACAATGTTTAAAGCAGATACCCACCTTGTAATGCAGCATTTGTTTCATGAGTAGCTCTGCTAAGATAATGCTTTTTTGCCAGCACGGTAATAGGAATTTGCCTGCTTAAGCAGAGAGATTTGAAACTTGTAACATACATTTTATTTATTTTTAATGTTACAGTTTGAATGTTAACTCTTTCTGTAAAGATTTAAAAATTATTTAATTTTACTAGAGCCTGTCAGCTTAGCGAAATGCCCAGTTTACTATATTAAGGACAGAATGGTCTTATTTGCCCACAGAAAGCCACACAAATTAGTCAATGAACACCTACAAAAAAGAATCAGTCTGTTGGTCTGTTGAATCAGTCTGTTTTACACTGTTCATCAGAGATGTCTGTGTGTGAACCATTAGCTGTAATGGGGAAAGCTTGAGAGCTAGCTGAGTAGGTATGTTTGTTCCGAACAGCCTGCAGAATCATGTTTAAAGTGAAAGTGACCATTTGTCATACGTGAACACACCACAGCACACAGTGTGAACAGCACAAAATTCTTCCTCTGCATATAACCCATTCACCAAGTGAAGCAGCAGTCAGCCAGGAACACAGCGCCCGGGGAGCAGTGTGCGGGGACGGTACCTTGCTCAAGAGTACCTCAGAGGTGCCACCAGCAGTCCTGGGATTCGAACCCTCAACCTTTTGGTCACAGGTTCAACTCCCTAACCACTAGGCCACCAGCTGCCCCTGAATCATATACTTTCCTTAAAGTGGAAATATATCAAAACAGCACAGACTTCACATTTCACAGCTTCTCGGATGGTAGCTATAGTAAACAATATGTGTTAACTGACAAGTAAGTTTTGTTTACTAGTTCTTGTTTAAAGAACCATCCAAAAACTTTTGACAGCTCTATTTGCGTGCACACAAGTATTTTGATGCCCATGACCCATTCTTGCTATGGGTCATGGGCATCAAAATAAATACTTTTTAAAAATTGAGCAGTACCCTAAAAAAAAACACACACACACAATTAGTTTCAGTGTCCTTGAGAATAAAACGTCTAAGCTACAAAACATTATGGTTAATTCAATCTGCAAACTCCTTCTCTTGTTACTTATAGCAGTTTTAAGCAGAAGTAGACAGCACTGAGAGCTAATATTAGCAATGTAGGTACATAAACACACTTAATTCAATGCCTATGTTTGCTTCAAACAGTTAAAATACAATGTTAGATAAAATTATTTGAAGATGTCAGATAATGGTAATAAGTGCTTTGCTCTCCGGATAAGGACGAGGTTGAGGTTGTGCATATTTAAAAATAAAGACCCACCACCTGATCTTTTGACCAACCAATCCATCAATCTATCAATCCTCAGACCACAACCTGAAGAGTGTGCTTTCTTCAGATATCATTAAAGTCAAAGAAAACACAGGGAGTGAAACAGAAAGAACAGAAGAAACATCCTATGGCCGATATGAGGACAAAACATGAGAGATATGTAACATCTTATCATGCAATGAAATCCATTTGACAATTCCAACCACTGATTAAGTTTGAGATGAGCAGGAAAAGGCTAAAAGAAATGCCGAAAAGTTAGATCTGAACACGCTCTCTGTGCACGTGTGCGTATCTGCAGTATCCATTCCTCTAATTAGAGCCTGAGGCTCTGTCACTAATGAACACTGGAGTAATTAACGAGCCTCCTGACTGCGCTGCAATGTGGCCTCTGTGTGAACGTGCGTGTATGTGTGTGTGTTCTATTGCCCTAATTAAACCCAGGGGCTCTAATTAGCTGATTAGCTAACAGCCGTCTTGTCCATTAGGAAATATTTCATAGGGAAAACATGTACTATGTGGACACTCTTTGTTGTCATCATGATGGTATGTTTCACATCCTGAAGCGCTGATCTCCACAGCCCCTGCAGCACTCAGCACCCCTCAGACATGTGAGAATATGAGAACTGACAGATGATACCTGTATGCTGTAGGGCTATTGTGCCGCACTAGCCATTTCACACTGCACAGCATAATCATTTTCCTGTGCTTGGTCAAAGGCTATTTTCTGAAAATGAAAACAAACTTCAAGTGTGGACCTAAGTTTTATTAGTCTAAGTCTAAAATGATACCCCACTAGTTAGCAGCTGCCCTGTCTATAATCCACATACGAATGCATATTTTGTAGCCAGTTGCCAAATTTGGACAAGCACTAAACAACAGTGGTAAAAAAAAATTCAATCAACCTAAGACGTTGCAGCGTCCTCTAATGTAGCACTTTCACAATTTATTTTAATTGTTACACCATTGCTCATATCAGTGCATCCTAATTATTAAGCTAGCATTAGCACAATGGCACTTTTTGTTGTTGTCATTTCTTGCCTAGTTTCAGTTAGCTACAATAACGTTTATGTTTACGTTTACAGCATTTAGCAGACGCTCTTATCCAGAGCGACGTACATCAGTGCTTTGGTAATCCACATCTGTTCTTCATACCTGTAAAGCTATACTTAAATCAACCTGGCACAGTTGTTAATAAAATAGTGCATTTTGAGCAGAGTGTGGATAGGTCTATTTTGTTTCAGCAGGTCAATCAGAGTTCATGACGAATACATGAGAACTGAACTGCACTTTCAAAGTTAACTTAAATTCTATGACAGCTAGGTTGATCCCTAGTCTCACATATAACCATTCATAACTGTTACACAAGTTGGTTTGTGTTGATTCCTGTGGGTACTGTATCTGACAAGGACTGTTGCTGTATTCAACTGTTTCATTCAACCCACTGCTGCCAAGTCAAATAATAATTCACACATCAAATAAACCACTTATGTAGACAGACCAGAATCTATGTAGATGTCTCCAGAATCTAAGCAAATGATAAGAACAATATTCAGAATTCTCTTTATCTGTTTTTCTCAGTAAATAACATTAGTGCATGGCAAATTCTCATTTCCTTAGACTGGTAGAGCTACCTTTTATCACTATCTATTCATTCAAGAAATCCCAGTCATCACCTGTTATCTTACGCAGTTGAGCTTGATAACATACCCCCTTGCCTCTTTCTTTGTGCAGTGCATGGAAATGCAGAGAGACTAGGGCATAGTTATTAAGTGATTAAATCCCATCTCTGACAGTCTTGTCAGTGCAAGAGATGAAATCGCACACTGGGGTAATTTGACCAGTTTTGCGTCTTGTTGCCGCTGACAGAATGTTGAATATGTAGAAGAGTCTAGCCAATGTGAACCAGCTGGTTGCTATGGTAACCTACCACCTAGCTGTAGAATACACACTGTTCTCTTTTCCTCTAGCTTGTTTCATTCGGGATGAGTAAACATCAACCCCTTACAGTCTGTACATTAACCCTGTACAGTCAGTTTTGTCATATCTAAAGCTGTTTGTATGAGAGATGTTATAAAATGACCTGTTTCTGCTCAAAAAGATTTAAGGCACCCAAAAAATAGATTATTTTAACTGAGCAAGCAAATCTTAACCCTGACAAAACTGAACAGGGGAGTGTGGGGTACAACCTAACTACATTACTAAAATTAAAATACTGGATCAACATTTATGTTTGAACCAGAAAAGATTGTCAACCTAACCACATAAAAATATACAGATGAACATACACAAGACTCATGAAAAGAAAAACAATGGCTAAAGTATTTTTGACTACAAAGTAGAACAGCAATTATGACAAAATAAAAAACACATATTTTAGTAATAAAACATCTGTAATATGTACAATATGTGAATTCTGTGATGTCTACACACAAGAAATTAAATATACACTGCAAAGAGGTATTTTCATGACACAAACACTGAAGAGTTTTAAGAATTATCTCTCTGACTGAAGGAGTAATTCAAATATTATGAAGCTTTGAGAATGTGAGAAGAGTTTAATAAATGATCTGACTCTCCAAAACTTCCATAACCATAGGCTTCTCTAAGATGCTGGTTTAGGATCTAAAAGTAAAGCTAACTGATGCCCTCAAAGCAGAGGAAGGCTCTAAAAGGATATCAAAACATTTCCAGCTTGAGTTTTCCACTGTCTAAATTTTGTTTAGGCATGGCAGTTAACTGTGGAGAACTGTCGAGGTCAAGTTGTGGAAGTCAAAGCAAAACTCTCAAATTACAGCAAAGGTTCTGTATGAAAGTTTAACTGACACTGGAGTATGGGTGCACCATTTACCTGTGAAGTGTTACTTGCACAAACATGATTTACATAGAAGAGTCTTCAGAAGAAATCCATTGCTGTGACCACATCAAAAAGCTTAAAGTATGAATTATGCAAAACAACAAGGTATTCGTGCCTACTAAAGTGGAAAGTCAGTCCATAAATATTCCATGAATGATTCAAATGAACTATGAAGTGACATTATTCTCAACTTCTCTTTATTTTTGTCCCCTCTCCTCCCAAGAGGCCCTCCAAAAATGACCCTATATAACAGTAACATTATGGGGCCTTTTTAAAGTGTAGATATAATAAGCCATCAGCATGCTGACAGAAGCAGGCCACAGGCCCAGTCTAGCCCTACCAGGTCATCACCAACAGCATACAATCTAGAATCACTCAGCACTCAGTAAGATCACCAAGAGTGGAAATTAGAGAGAGTCACAGTTCATATTACTGAAAACTGACTCTTTGGTGTTTTTGAGCTGTTTGGCTGATTGGCTTGTTAAAGAGTAAAAAAGTGTAAAATGGCAATTTTTGTCATGTGTGAACACAGCACAGCACATAGTGCAAACAGTGTGAAATTGTTCTCTGTATTTAATCCATTCACCAAGTGAAGCAGTGGGAAGCCAGTGACTCAGCGTCCAGGGGGCAGTTTGTGGGGACAGTACCTTGCTCAAGGGTACCTCGGTGGTGCCACTGGCAGTCCTGTGATAAAAACCCACGACCCTCCAATTGCTGGGGCAACTCCTCAACCACCAGGCCACCAGCAGTTGGTGGGGCAGCTGGTGTGTTGTCATGTCATTCCTGAAATGAAGACCAGTTCTTAAAAATCACTTATCTTCTGAAGTCTTGTAGATCAGAACAAGTATTTATTAGGACTCACCTTAGCAAATCTTTCTAAAATAAAAGATCTTTCAGACTCTGATAATCAATAAAATATTTTTTATTCTGTCTTTCTGTGCGGCCTGGAACCAAATGACTCGCAGATCGCTACCGGTCCGCGGCCCGGTGGTTGGGGACCTCTGTGATAGGGTATACACTGGTGAACCTGAGATGTTTTGAAGTATATTTGTTTTTGGCAACTTGTACTTTAGTTTAGCATTTGAGGTAATTAGTACTGTTATACTTTCGTGTAAGTACTTTTCTGGACAGTCACTAAAAAATATGTTCACACCAAACAGCCATAACATTAAAACCACCTGCCCAATATTGTGTAGGTTCTCCTGGTGCTGCCAAAACAGATCGGATGCATCAAGGCATGGACTCCACAAGACCACTGAAGGTGTGCTGTGGTATCAGACACTAAAATGTTAGCAGCAGAGCCATTACATTGCAAGGTGTGGCCTCGATGAATCAGGCTAGTTTGTAAAGCACATCCCACAGATTCTCATAAAAGGAGTTGCAATATGGGGGGTTTGGAGGTCCACTCAATGCCTTGAACTCTGTTGTGTTCCTTAAACATTCTTAATTTTTTTTGCAGTGTAGCAGGGCACATTATCCTGCTGAAAAAGGCCACTGCCATTTGGAAACAGTTGCCATGAAGGGGTGTACTTGTAATTCAACAATATTTATGTAGGTGGTAACATGTACAAAGTAACATCCACACGATTACCAGGACCCAAGGTTTCCAAACAGAACATTGCCCAGAGCATCACACTGCCTCCACCAGCATGCCTTCTTCCCATAGTGCATCCTATTCCCACCTTTTCGCTAGGTAGGTGATGCACATGCACATAGATATACACAAGGTATAAAAGAAAATGTGATTCAACAGACAAGACCTTTTTCCACTGCTCCATGGTCCAGTTCTGATGCTCACATGCCCATTGTAGATGCTTTTGGTGGTGGCCAGGGTTCAGGATGAGGACTTTGACCATTCTGCAGCTATGTAGTACTCACCTTTCTACATTAGACAAAACTTTTTAAGCAATGTGTGCTACAATAGCTCTTCATCAGTGAGCCTTGGGCAGCCATGACTCGGTTGCTGGTTCATGGATTGTCCTTCCTTTTATGTTTTACTGAGTTTGTGTATAATGTATTTATTATGTTATATAGTGTTTTCCTGACAAAAACACACTTATTGCAAAGATAAATAGTTTTAATTTCTTGCCTGTCATACACTTGTGCACAGTACAGCACTGAGTGCATTTGTGAATGTCAGATATAACATAATGTTGTGGCCACTCGCACATTCTACACGTTCACAGGTTTCTAGTGTTTGCTAGGTGTTACATTTACTGCACTGAAAAAAACACAGAAGAAGACAGATGACCATGTTTATTTCCAGGAGAAACCCCAAAAGAACAGAATTAGACAGTTTTACAAATCCAAGACGTACAGAAGAACCTAGATCATTAAACTCAATCACAGGAGAAACCACAAGTGACTGAAAATGCAGTCAGAGTTGTTTACTTGCAAATCAACTCACTACACAAACATACACACACACACACACACACACACACACAAACACACACACCAACACAGTTTCAGGTGCCCACTGGATGTTATGGTGATTGCCGTGGAAGCATTAGCCATGCAGGAAACATCTTAATTAATCTTGATGATGACAGCATAGCTGTCCTTCCGGAAAAGTCCACATTGATTCATAAACAGACCATTGAGCTGCATGACGAATGAGGCCACAGATCAGAAATTAGCCAGAGCATAGTTAACTGATTAATTATTCTGTTAATTTGCGGAATGAATTGAGAAGGTTGTAAATTCCCAGAAAGTTGCCTTGTGGGTTGATTTGACAGATAAGTGGTCCTTCAGGCTTACAGTATTACATTTCATATTGCTAACATGCTTAACCCTCCCTCTCTCTCTCTAACTTCTACACACTTCTTAATGCCTCTCTCCTTGTTAAAAAAAGGCTCAGATCCATCGGTATGAACAGTGACTGTTTCACTATGGAGATGAATAAGTATCTTTCAGTGGGACAAAAATCAATATGTATAAACATGTCATAATTGCAAGAGTCTCAGTGTTTTAACAACATCATTATAATTACACGCAATCATATGCTGCCTAGACATAAATCTTTAGCCTCAGTATCCAATAACAACACAGTTACAAAATACTACATGCTGTGTAAATTTTACCCCTTTGACACCAGCAGAAATGTCCCTTATAGCTGCCTATCATGTTCCTATCATTGTTGGGACATCTGTCCTCATTAGGTGAAGTGGTCGGTCAGCCAAAAATATCGAGCTCATTAGATTTGATACAAAATGAGCTATTGTAGAGAATTTTACAGAGTCAGAACTGTTCACAGTGGTGGTGATGGGAACCAGACGTCAGAAATTTTGTTTCATGATTGGTTTGAGGTCAGCTTTTGCTGGTCATTTTGGACAGTATATAAAATGACTGTAATGGCACTGAAGAAATTGCATGCCCTGGTTCCCATCACCAGCACTATAAAGAAATTAGAAGTCAGTAAGTTTCTCTGTAGCACTCCGCATGACCTGTTTACATCCGACCCATTTAATTACGCATATTTTCCTTTGAAGTGGCCAGTGAGTGTACAGTGTACAAAAATCCAAGCAATATTGCTGTGCATAAGAACCACACACACACCACCGTGCTCGTATCACTGCTATGTCCACCATTCAAATAATATCTGGTCATTGTTGATCCTATAGTGGTCCTTTTTCACTGATACACGAGCTATAGGTTGGTTAATAGGCAACAGATGGGCTACTGTAACTGCAAACCAACAAAGTGCACCTATGTGGTTGATGTAGCTGATAAATTGACAAAGGAATGTGGCTACAAGATAAGACTACCAAATAAACTGGCAATTCAGTGTGTATAACACAAACATGAAAACATTTCATAGATACATAGAGATGTGATTTAGAGGAGTGCTCAGAGAGTAGGAGAGAAGGGAGTGCACATAGAGATTATCTGAGTATGGCACTACAAAGTAGGCCTAAGCCACAAGATTTAAGCTATCCCAGCCTGAATTAGTCGGTAATGACTCAATTAGCTTTTATTTTTGCACCAAGGAGGTTTAGCCGCATAAATTAGCCGCCACTCATTGGCGAAGTGTCACAGGCAAAGGACAGCTTACAAATACAGCGTCCAGTCTCTGTCAGTGCACCGACAGCACGATATAGACGTCCGGCCAGACTTTGTGTTTGAGCGGAACGGACCGGTGTCGCTCAGGGAGTGACAGGGGAACGGCCAGGAGCCCAGGGGACAGTCTGCTGCCGACGCCCTGAAAAGGTCAACTTGACACGGGCAGAGTCCCATCGACCTGCCCTCCGTCGGGCCATTGGAAAATCAGATAAAACTTAAGACCACTTATTGATCTCCAGACATGCAGCTTAAATGTTGGCCCAGCTCAAATCTCTCCATGGCACGCATACTATTAGCAAAGCATGCAGATGGAGAGAGAAAGAGAGAAAGAGAGACAGAGAGAGAGAGAGAGAGGTGGGATAAGAAAGTTTGCAAAAGTAGAAACTGTGAACTGAGATCATAAAAGAAAAACTTATTTACTGTTTTCTTTTTTATTTTATTTTGTCCACCCTCAGGCACAGGAGACAAGAGACAAAGAAGGAAATAGAGAAGCGTTTCCTTGACAGCAGAAGAAAGATATGACAGGAAGTGTGCAGTCCAGCGACAGGAAGTTCAGTGTGTGTCTGTCTGATCATTTCTCTGCTGTGGCTTTATCAGCACCCACACCTTTATCCCATTAATGTGTGTGTGTGTGTGTGTGTGTGTGTGTGTGTGTGTGTGTGTGTGTGTGTGTGTGT
>JBBPCZ010000148.1:7233867-7256817 GCA_037974445.1 Brycinus macrolepidotus | reverse complement strand
AGAGAGAGAGAGAGAGAGAGGGGGAGGGGGAGAGAGAGAGAGAGAGATAGAGAGAGAGAGAGAGAGAGAGAGAGAGAGAGAGAGAGAGAAGGCTAATAGAATAAGCTTGATGACTTTCTACACCCCTCTGTTGTAGAGGTAATTACAAAGTGCTCATCTGTAGCACATTATCATAATACATTTACAATGAACACACAATGTCATCCAGAGGACAGGCATGAACAAACACACACGCGCACACACACACACACACACACACACACACACACACACACACACACACAAAGCTTATTTAAAACTGCCTTGTAAGCACTGAAGGCTGCAGTGCAAAATAAGAATTCTTCTCCAGCAAATGACTGATGTGTATGTAGCTATGCTAAGGTACACCTCCTACTATGCTGACAATTGCCCTTTTTTGGTGCAAATTGTGTGTGCGCGCGCCTGTGTGTGTGTGGTGTATCAGTCAGACTTTGCATGTATTAGTGTGTCCAGAAGCTCCATAGTCCACACATAGTGTGTGATAGATAGACGACATGCTACATGGCAGCTCATTTCCTTCTGACTGACAGAGAAAGATGTTACTGGGTTGCTACAGAAACTGCAGCCTGTCCATGTGACTGACAGAAAGCCCCAACCCTTCCTCTCTCTTTCGCTCTCTTTCTTTCTTTCTTTATCTCTCTCTCAGATCTGTTGTATATCAGACGATTAAAAGCTGTGTAGAGCTGTAGAGGCTGAAATTCCTATTTAAACCAAGCCCTGATTAATCAGGTATAGTTTAAATAATTACACACACACACACACACACACACACACACACACACACACAGTTTAACTTTTTATGCAGCCATAATATCTCAGTATCCCAGTTCAGCTTCTAATGACCGTTTTTATGCAGTTACAATTGTGCTTGCTTCTTAATGGTCTTATCCAGCCAGACTCAAAACATGTCTTATTAGCTTTTTATTTGATAAGTGCTCACTAAATCTTTATGTCGAATTATGCTTTAATATTAGAGCGTGGATGTGATTAACACATGTATGGTGAAACAGAGGAAATAAATAAATGGCCTAAGCTTGTTTTCCAGCTTCATGTAGCTTAGCTCTGTTTTCATACATTACTAGCACAGCCACTGTGATACCTATGTACACTTGATTAACAAATAAAAAAGGAATGTAATTACAACAGGACTTTGCACGGTACTCCAGTGAGACAGAGGGATCATTTTTCTTATTTTTATGTTTGGTTTGCTCTGCTACTTCTGTAGTGTAGTATATACAGGATATACAAGAGTACATGAAATGAGGGTTTGCTGCTGCCTAGAGAGGTTCTCTTGTGTGGACAAGAAACTCGAAATGTGCAAATAACATGTATGTGATTACTTATAATAGTAATAACAACAATAATAATTTTTATTTACATAGTGACTTAAGGTCACTTTACAAATAGTTGACACATAGAACAAGAAAACAAGAAACAGCATTTAACAGAAAGTAGGAGACAAAAACATTAAATAGTCCACATTTCAACACCACAGATTACAGTAGCAGGAAAGAACAAATAGACCGCAGAATCAAGAGTTAGGAGAAGAGCCATAGCACTGAGAGAAAAGATATGCAAATAAGTCCATTCTGAGGCTGCTCCACAAGGAGTTAAAAAAGACAAGTGGGGCTAATTATGATTCAAAATGTTTGTGGCAAATTGTGGAAAAAATTAAATTGGAAAAACTAAAAAGGTTTCCTTAGCAACCTTAAAAATGCAGTGGGTGTTTCCTGGCTTTTAGGTTTTTTCTGGGATTAGAAGCTGTTTCAAACAGCCAGCAGTAAGGAGGTAAAGTGACTTGAAGTATTTAAGTCACTTTCTCTTCATTTTCATATCTTATGAAATCTCGCAGTTCCAGTTTTTGATAAACTGAGTGTGTGCAGGTAGGCCATGGGGCTGTACTGTTACAGCATAACACACTCTGATATTAAATGCCATTTCAATTAGTCTCTTATACACATGTAGAAGCACGTCTCCCTGTGGTCCCCTGTTGGTCGTAAGGCAGTGGCAATGAATTGATAAATTTCACATGAGCACACTGAGACAATTAAAGCTCATCTGCCGCTTCGCCCATCTCCGCCTGTGGCACACGGGGCTTCATTTAACGCACATTTGTCTCCATGATGGATTCTCTATTTTTACCGACAGCAGCCGAGTCGAGGGACGTGTGAATTATAGATGCGGCCGAACTGGCAGTGAAATAGTGACACTCCAGAGAGAGAGAGAGGAAGGCATAGAGACAAAAGAGAGCTAGGAGAAAGAGAGGAAAAAAGACAGAAAAAGAAGAGAAAGAGTGGGCAAGAGAGAAAGAAAGTAAAATGAAAAACAGCAAGAGAGAGAGGATAGAGTAAGAGTGAGTGATAACAGGAGAAAGAGACAGGCGAGAGGGAGAGAATAAAAGAGGGAGAGAGAGAGAGAGAGAGAGAGAGAAAAAGCAGAGGAGAGAGAGAGAGGGAAGACAGAACAGAGGAGAGAAAGAGAGAGAATAGAGGAGAGAGAGAAAGAGAGAGAGAGAGATATTTTTTGCTGGTGGTTTTGGGTCATGTGTCTGGAGCAGGGCCTTTATCGCCGGGCTTGCGGGCTGATGATGTATCGCCATGGAGACGAGTGGAAGAATAGCTCTGTAATTATGGCGTTCAAAGGGAGGCCGGCCACAAAGCGGAAGAGACGTAATTTAAATTGTTTTGTTTCCCTGGAGCTGGAACCTGGCCTTGAGTGACACGTCGAAATTGGAAGCAGTTATTTATGTCTTCCAGCTAATTGGAGAATTTAATAAGGTTTCTGAAGGAGGCAGTCTCAATTTCAGCTCTTCAGTAATAGATTGCTTGTCCCAGCCTTTCTCATTTATTTCCTTTCTTTTTTTTCTTCATCATCTTCCTTCTTCTTTCTTATCCTCCTTTTGGGTCGCTTCTGTTCACTTGTTCTGTACTACTGTACACTTCTTGTCTCATCTTGTTTCAGATTTTTGATACACATTTGAAGACATCAGATGATGAGGGTAATATAGCTGCAGCCTCATTTTGTATTATTACCCTTTTCATTATTACAAACCTTTGTAAATATTTATAACATTCAGTTCTACATGACATCAGCCCTTAACATCATGTCAGTGAATTCTCATTTAAAGACCCATTTCACAGAAAGTTATTTGGCTAGTTTGAAATATGTTTAAAATGTAAGTTTGATGTAGTATATAAACATTGTTAACACAAACCTTGACAATGTCCATACAGGCTATACACTGATCAGCCAGAACATTAAGACTACCTGCCTAATTTGTGTAGATCCCCCTCATGACCTCTGAAGGTATGCTGCTGTATCTGGCACCAAGTTGTTAACAACAGATACTAAAAGTCCTGTGAGTTGGGGCCTCCATGGATTGGACAAGTTTGGCCAACACGTCTTACAGATGCTGGATAGGACTGAGATCTGGGAATTTGGAGGTCTAGTCAAGACTTTGAACTCTTTGTCATGCTATTAGGAACTTTGCCACTGCCATTAGGAAATACCATTGCCATGAAATGGTGCACTTAGTCTACAACAATGTTTAGGTAGATGGTACATGTCAAAGTTACATCCACATGAATGCCAGGACCCAAGGTTTCCCAGCAGAACATTGCCCAGAGCATCACACTGCCTCTGCCCGCTGGCCTTCTTCCCAGAGTGCATCCTGTTGCCTTCAGTTCCCCTGCAGTTGCTTTATGGTCCAGTTCTGATGCTCCTGTGCCCATTGTAGGCCCTTTTGGCAGTGGACGGGTCAGCATATATTAGTTTTAGAGAGGCACAGTAACATATACAGCCTGTTTAATGCTAAGAGAGGTTGGAAAATAGTCGAGTGAAACCAAATTACAACTCTTTTTTGTCCATAAAGCCACACAAACCTCAAAAGTGGAGAAATTACAAAAGAAAAATGTATCATATGGGTTCTTTAAGTATTTTGGCTGTATCCTGTATACTAGGTGTAGCTTGACTGTTAATGTTTACAAGTTGACTAGTTGCCATTTACCAGTTAAAATATAGTGGTAGAAGCTTGTCTAGGGGCAAGATGCTACAGAGATAAGAATCTTGCCTCACATGGCCATGCATGCTTTCATGAGTAGGTTTTTATGTTTCCTGACCATTGAATCATGTGTGTCTTTTTTACAACATAGTCTTACCCTGTGTTATACTTCCACACTAACAAAGGACTGTAGGGTTGAGATTTGTGTTTAGCAGAAAAAAATGCCTGCTAGACTGTCCTGAATGTTCATTAGTTTTATCAGTCACCAAACAGCAATCCAGAGCGCCGACTTGTGGATGTATTAGTTTAGTGTATGTGCCCAAAATTGTATATGGGTTCTAGTTGTTCATGATTCTGAGCTGAATGAAAGGAGAAAAAAGAACAGATGGGCTCTTATTTTCTATTCTCTTGTCTTTCCTTTTTTTCTCCTTCCTCTCCATCACTCACTCATCTCTCTCTCTCTCTCTCTCTCTCTCTCTCTCTCTCTCTCTCGCTGTCCTTTGAAGCAGTTTAAATGTCTGTCACCCCACTGAAGTTACAGACCACAAACAGAGTTTGATCAACAAACCTACCTACCGTCTCATTTACTGTAATCACTATTAGACTTCACTGTCTGAGACTGTTTGAGATTGCATTCAAGTGTGGGACACAGAGCCAGACAAGCACGACGCTCATCATGCTTGGTGACAGAGCATATGAATAAACAACGAAATGAGATCTTTGTGGGGTGTCTTTGTGCCCATTCTTTTGGAAACACAAAACAGGCAGGAAAGAATTAGAATTACGTTTTTTCTCCACCTGATTTGCTGCATCTATGGCATGTAGTTGATTACCATGAACAATAATTTCCCTGTAAAAGAGCAGGAAACCTATTGTTATAGAGCATACATTTAATAGAAACATATGGACAAGTGCCGAAGCAGTTACCCATTGGTTTCTACTATAAATTTGTCTCGAATTAACAGATCACAGGGTAACACATTGAAATTATGGTCCATAGTGATGAACTGTGTACTATAAGAGATGGCAGAAAGAGATCAGGTTGAAAAAACACTGCACTATTCCTTTAAGACCCACATGTTTTTCAACAGCCTCGATAGCTGCATACATCAAATTATGATTCATTTCAATGTTTGACATCAGTCTGCCCATCTCTCTCTTTTTCTCTTTCTCCATCACTTCATTGGTGATTCCATCCATGCCGCAGTGTGGTATATCGTACCTGCCAGCACTGTCCCCATTCCCCCATTCCAGCACAGTTGTCATAGCAACCGAACCCCCACCAGCTCAGTAGCTGTCAGTCCAAGGTTAAGAGCCAATAAAGCAGAGAAACACAGCAATTACTACACAATATAGCACTCTCTCTCACACACACACACACAAACACACACACTCAAATCCATCTGTACTCTGTCTCTCTCCTACAGCTTGTCAATTGCTGCTGCATTCGGATTGGGTAAACCCGTCAGCGTCCATTACAGAATGTTCAGCTGCACCACTTATGGCAGCTCAACCAATAAACCAAGGGGTCTTTAAGCGTGGGCCCCACCACTAATGCCATATAAAAATTCCCCTGCCGGGGAGTAAGTGATATAAACTCACTCGTCAGAGCTTTGCTTGATTCTTAAGTTACAAAAGCACTAAAGGATGGGCTCATTCCAAAGTTGACACTAATGTCTGGTTACAGTATGTCATAAGGTAGACGGATAATGGAAAGTAGTTTAGTGGGATAAAGGGCTCTGTGCAGAGCGATGACAAATAACTGATTCTTTGCTTTACTGCAGAATACACAACATATCTCTAGAGAGTGTGTGTGTGTTCTGCCGATGAAACCATGTCATCTTGTCTCTGAGAGTCACTCAGAAAATAAATCAGTGTGAATTTAATGTGATTACGTACCACTTTTACTTTCAACCTAATTAAATAGAGTCAGCATATATAGACTTTGTTATATCAACATTAAATGCAATTGCAATTATTATCATCATATTTTTAGGCAACCCTTTAGTTCATTTTTCAATGCACTTTACTGGTTCCAAATTCCAAACATGTACACCAAATTACCTGGCAAGGAAACTGACCCAGCTTTTACCTGGATTCACTTTGTACTGTAGACTCACTTTCTTTTCATGTAACTGAGTGAAACTGAATGTTGTTTTAATCATATTCAATCAACTATCAGATTTACTTATATTTCCCTTTGGCTTTTGGTATCATCTATAACTCATCCCCTGTGCATAGACTTTGCCCTGGTCTACATTTGTAGATGCACTTTTTTGTATTTCTTGGTTAACTGTCTAGTGTCTTGCTGCTCAATGAGTTTCTGTAACTACTGGGTAGTATAGCGACAACTTAACTGAATTACACACTTGTAAGTTGTGCTGCTTCTTCAGCGTTCATTAGTTGAACATAACATTGAGACAAATGTACATAAACAGGATCATGGTCCAGTTAGTTACTACTTACTCAGATAACTCTTCAGTGATTTACTTAAATTCACTGGGTACATAGAACTCCATCAAGTCATGTAACACAGTTTCTTGGAACCACTTGACATAACATAAATTCAACATTTCTCTTTTTTCTGAGTGTATGAAACTTTTGGATATGGAGGATCACAGCTGAATTTTTATTTTGCAGTGGCAGTTGTCTTTTTTTATAATTATTTTTAATGGATCAATGATAAAAACTGATCTTTGACACTTCTGAAATTCAAATAGGACCAAACAGTGATATGTGATTTGAAAGGGGTGAACCAGCATGCAGTGTTGCTTGAGAAGTAGTGTATTGAGAACGGCCCGGTATAAGGAATGATTAGATGGCGTTATTGGGTATGAGCAGTCAGGCCCCCTCTGCTGCTTAATCCATCAGAGGGCTGAGTTCCGATCAAATTATTGATGGACTACAACGGACTGACAGGTGAAGGGGAGTGTTTTGCTGTTTAGACTGCATTCTAAGCTCTGATACTTCAGATCTCAGACATTAACAAAGAATTACACTACTTTTCTGCTAATTCCACTCCTTCTTGGAGTGTTTTGGATAACTGGAATCAGGGAAACTCAGCGGGTCATAATATATGCATTCTAACTTTAATCCAGTGGGATAGGTGGTCTATAGCTCCTGATCACTACCTTAAATCGATGATTGTGGATCTTTCTTGGAGGCACTAATCTCTGATATTTGTTGTACGAAAAAAGTATTTTCAAATACACTCATTTGGCAAAATCTACCTAGTACCAGGGAGGATCGTCTATTTCTCCAGGGATGTACACACACATATATACAGAATATGTATATATATATATACACACACAGTTTTAGTCTTCATTTATTTGGAATGTTATTAGTTTGTTTTACTGTTGTTGTAAGTCATTACTCAGAGGGACCAACTACACTCTTCAAAATAAAGGCAGCAAAAAAGGTTCATTAGAACATTGCCATAGAAAAACCTTATTTAGTTCCCAAAAGAACCGTTCAGTGGAAGACTCTTTAAAAAAGCATTTCTTGTAAATGAGATCCATATAATGTAAAGGTTCTATTCCATTTTTCCCTAGAACAATGTACTTATCCATTTAGAAACCTTGGTTTTTGATAGAGTACTTCTCCAAGAAATCGAAGAAACTACTCTAGTTGAAGCAATGTTGTAGTCATTACCTCTGGAATCAAAGCACATTTTTTGAATTGTGCTTTGGGAAGTGAAATTGTTCTTTTAATTGGACACCCGTAGAAATTAGTTTCTATTCCAGTGTTGGGGCAAACCATTCAGCTGTATGACTATCAGTAGTGTAATTAGCATTCAGCCTAAAAATATAAAAGTACAACTTTGTCCATCCTTAAATAATACTGTCAATGTAAAGGTCTTCTATAGAGAAATGAAAGTGGATGGTTCTATTACAATTCATATTTCACAAAAAAATGCCATTTAGGTAAGTGTAAAGGTAGCTTTTTGTTCTTGTGTGTTCTGGTCCCTCAGTTTTTGGCAAGCTTCTTTCCTACTGAGTGTTTTAGTGCTCTGTCTCTCTCTCTCTCTCTCTCATTGGCTATGATCAGGCAGGTAATCGGGGCTGATTAATTCTCTTTATTGTTGGTCGTTTGTCTATGAGGCAGGCACTGTCTCTTTCTCTCAGCCTCACTCTGAAGCAGCCAGTGATAAATGACCATCTCTCCACCAGCTCCACTGTCACCACGGCAACCTCTGCCCTGCCTAAGTGCTTCTGATTGGTGACCCTTGGCTTAAAGTTAAAAGCAGCTTTTTGTTGGATTTCTCAAAAGTGACAAGACTCAGCACCCCCATCTCGCTAACCATATGAGTTGGCACAGAAACCATATGTGGCTGACTCTTGATCTGCTGCATTTCCACTGTGTACATTATTGTTTGGGAAAGATTACAAGATGAGAAAGAGAAAGCTGATTGCAAAACATACCATGGTACAATACGGTAAAATATGATTTCTAATTTAAGGGAACTGCTGTGATATGGATGTCGTGGGTTTTTTTGTTGTTGTTGTTTTATTAAACATTACACAAGAGTCAACCTTAACTTTTCGTCTTGTTAATTCATGTTTCTGATCATATTACGTTTGATTCGTCCAATATAATTTAAATAAATGTTTGTTTTCCCTCTAATTTTTCATAAAAGTCCACCTCAAAAATGTTTTCTGACATTACTATGCACCACTGGACTGGGTAAAATAACATCAACAAACAATGTTTCACCTCCCACCACCACAACCTACCATGCAGTGAAAACATTCAAGCTAGCTAAATGGCCCCCCAATAGTCTGTTTCACTTAGAAATATGTCAAGCTATGAAAGGAAAATGAGTTATGGTTTAACATTCATTTAGACTTTAGGAGGACTAACACAAAAGGGTCTTGGTCTTTTCAATTCTAGTATCTAAAAAAGAATTTGAGTAGGACCTGGTGGTAAAGAAACAATGCATTAGATGTGAATGACTCTGACTGTAATATATGTTGTTTACACTAGCATCAGAATGTAGAAGGAGAATTACAAATCCTTATGAGAATTAATTCCCTCTTGACTATTTAAAAATTGTGCATTTTCCAGCCAACTTGAGGTAATTTCCCAAGTGATTCACAAGACCTTGCTCTAAAGTCCATTTGTAGTACTTGGAGGTGTCTATGTAAAATATGTAGATTGACAGGGCAGCTGACAGGGCAGTTTAGCTCCAGGTAAGCATTTCCCATGCTGGTGGTGATCTGAGGTGGCAGAGATTGGCGAGGGTTTATGGCTGTAGTGATCACTGCGACACAACTGAAAGCGCTTATCGGCTACTGCTGGACACTGATGAATCGACGACTGCACTGATCGAACACTCTCCCAATCAGACCAAGGCCAACGACAACATTTTTCAGTTTTGTCTTAACCAATACCCCTCAGTACATCCACTGATGTCATTCCTCATTCAGTGGGAACTTTATCTTTTTGGCCCCTTTTTTGCAGTTGTGCTGGGTTACAACCATTTCAAAATTGTGTGCGCATTCAGGGAAGGACATGTTACAGCTGTTCTCAAGAAACATGGAATAAAGAAATAAACAGTTCCTTTATCCTTCTATTTAAAAAGGGAGGATAATGAAGAGAATTTTTTTTTCTTCTAAAATCATGTATTTTCAGACATTTATATGCCTAAAACCCCAAATATATAATACATAAATTTAAGAAAATAACCATTAACAGAATAATGCACCTCAATTTTTGTCATTCTTACAATCTAGATGCAAGACACAGTGGTACAGAGGAGAAAGTGTCTGGTTTCCAAATGTTTCACAGTTTGTGTCTGCTGCATTATTTGATCTGCACTCAAACGCTAATGTTCAAGACAGAAAATGCTTAGAGCATTGTATCTAAAAAGTGTCTTTCAGGGCTGAATGAAGTACAGTCTAATAATGGGGAACTCCAGCCAAAGTAACAATACACAAAAAAGATATATAACCATAGCTTTATCTGTTGTAAACATGTCTACTTTCCTCATGCTGTCATGGAACAGTAGTCTCTAGAGTGCATTGACTAGTTTTGTCAAGTAGTGTGAAGTAGGTTTTATGTTAAGACTAGGACCCCCTTGAATTATGTCCAACCTATTGGGAATTCATGAGAAAATGTTGCACAATATGACAAATTACATGCAAATTTTAGGCCGGAATGCTTCCTTAAAGAGCCTGTTCGAGATTTTACATTCAGAACATTTTTATATCAAACAATCTTTGAAACTAGGCCTAATAATTTCCAAAAACTAATATTTATTCATTTTTACACTATGTACCTAAATAATAATAAAACCATTATTCAAAAGCTTAAATTATCTTTTTTTAAAAAATATCAGTGACATTTGTTTTTCTTATGTCAAACAAACCACAGCAAAAATCATATACAATGCAATGCAAAGGGCAAAGGAACTGCCTAAATTGTACACCCAAATATGCCTTTGCTTTAGTCTTCACCTTTAACAAATACAGACAGCTTTCAGAAGAAAATGAACAAGCTTTTGTTTTAAAAGAACACTGAACAAAAAAATATACAGAAAAAGACAGACCACATAAAACAGTCAAGGAACTTCTTTCCTCTAATCTACCCAAACATTATGCTGGGAGATAAAAGCAGCAAACAAGGTTTTTGTGCATGTGCATGTGTGTGCATGAATGATTTCTGTAGTGTACAGAACTGAGTGCATATTATTTGTCCTGGTGATTCTCCTTCTGACTGTTAAGAGATGAAGACAAACATTTGAAGAGCTCCGGCTTTGTGGGTGTAGTTAGAAACTGCTGGGTGGGACTTCTACTGTGGGAGGACATTTCAATGGGTGTGGCTGGACTTACACTACTGCCAAGGCCTGAAGAGGAGGTGCTGTAGAAACACAGAAACACAAAAACAATCAAATAAACATCACAAAATGCATCATACACAATATGGTGGCGTCTCAATTAAATACATCTTCAATATAGCAAAATTGGCCCTCATGCTTCCATTTCTCAAAACATTATATCAAACTTAAAAAGTAAGTTTTGGTACATACACTCAGAAATACAAACAAAATTAGCCACCCATGAAGCCAGTGCATAGATTTTCTCAGGAAAGAAATCAGGAGCATAGTTACAATTCATTCTGAATTCAGTGCGAATCAGCAAATCATACACACCTTTCACAATCAGAGTCGCAGTAGCTCTTGCTCTCGTCTTCAAGAGGGAAGCGTGTCTGGTACACACAGCGCTGGATAGCCTGAGCCACAGTGTAGCGTGTCTGGCCTTGTACACATGCCTCCATTTTTGTGATGTTCAGCTGCGACTGCAGGAACAAGTGCAGTCGACTGTCTGACAGCAGCAGCGGCGTATGCAGCACACTACACAAAAAAATAAATCTTCTCAACTGGTGATCAATTTTCTGAAAATGAACCTAAATAGAAAAGGACAAATCTCTTGACTGCCTGAATTGTTTCGCCAACAACCTAATGGAGGCAACAGTAACAACCTGGATAATGACACCTGAAATGCAGCTTTTAGAGGTTCAGAAGTTACACTATATGGACAAAAGTATGAGGACATGGTTTTAACCATACCCATTGCTAACAGGTGTATGAAATCAAGTTCATAGCCATGCACTCTCCTAAGAAAAACACAACAGAATGGACCATACTGAAGAGCTTTGTGACATTAAAAGCCGCACTGTCATAGGAGGCCAGCTTTGCTACAAAACATTTCTGCTCTGCTAGATCTGCTCCTGTCAATTACAAGCGCTATAATTGTGAAAAAGAAGTGTCTAGGGGCCCCCTTGTTTCTAGTGAAGGGCAATGTTAGCACTACAGCATCCAAAGATATTTTAGAAAATTATATTATTTTCCATATTAAAGCTTGTGGTTTTTGGACTGGGATGTCCAACAAGCTCTAATAGGTATGATGGTCATTCCATCTTTGGCTATAAAGTGTATCACTGACCAAAATATAATTAGTTGAAAGTTATAGAAAACACACATTGTCTAACAAAGGAAGTCAAAATCAAATGGTAAGTGAGTAAGAACAATAAGATTAATAATTAAAAATAATAAGGTCTTTCTCCATAGCAGCCACTAGATGGCAAAACTACCACAATCTCTACAATTTAATGTGTCAGTGATTTGCAAGGTATTTCGCAAAATAGAATCTCTGTTAGCTAAATAAACAAAAGAGGGAGTTCCTATAAGTGAAAAGATCTTGCTTTGTGAGAAAAAAAACATTTCTGAATGAAAAAGAGGGGCAGAGAAATCCAACTACATTCAGAAGAGATGGCTAAAAAGAAAGATGAGACTTGAAATTGGATGAAAAAGGTGAGGATGAAAAAAAAAAAAAAAAGTTTAGCACACATACGCTTCCAGAAATTTCTGCAGTCCCTGCATCCGCTGGGTCACCTGGAAAGGGTTGTTGAGGCTGAAGAAAGGATTGGCGGCGGGCAGTTTCGGCAGCTGTCTGATGACACATAAAGAAGCAGTATTAGTGGAATGGACTGTTCCACCACTGTGCCATCAAACCAGAGGTGTTTTGACAATATACACAGGGATTACAAACCAATAAAAACTGGAAACAGAACACAGTCATGCATTCAGTTGATTTTCCCATTAAAAAGCCAGACAGAATTACAACATAAGGAAAAAGTGTAACAAAGCACCATGTTGGCCAGCAGTGCCGAGTATTTCAGTTTACTCACATGAGCAGGGCATTATCCTGTAATTTTTGACGGAGCCACACAAACTCACTGTATCTTCTTCTCACGCAGGAACTCTTCTTCCGAAAACACATGCTATTGGTCTGCACACATAGAGAACAGTTTAACAGAGAAAACACAATCACATGAATGATTACATATTTAGTGATAACTGCTTGCACTTGAATAAAAAAATGGTTAGTAAACACTAACCCAGACAGTTGTATATATGGACGGAGTGAGTGTGAAGAGATACTGCAGCATTTTTCAAACTCTTTCTGACACATTTGTATTGTGCAGTTGATTACTGTGGGCAATAACTTTGATATGTTTCCCTGTACTCGGTAAAATCCAATGAGCACTGAAGCACACTTGCACATTGGCTTCTATTATTTCTATTATAGGCAGGCCGTGAGAGAATGGGCAGTAGAAAGCTTCAAAGTTACTGTAGATAAAGATTAGCTTGAAAAGTACTGAGTATTCCTTTAATTACAGAAAACATGGAGGGTGTTTAATGTAGATATATGCCAGACTGGACTCACATGAAGACAGATCTCATAGTCAATGTATGTGTGCCAGAAATCCTCCTTATGAATCTGAGGATCCCGTACCCAAACACTTATAAACTCCTAAAATACAACCAGAACAGAAACTTGTGAGTGTCTTTGTGCATTTGCGGCGAGTCTGTGAGTTTGTGGGTGGGTTTTGGAGGAAGTTGGTACATTTGTTAAGTCACTGAGTCATGTACGCTCTCGCCATCGGCCTTAAAATCAGCACACCAGGCAAATCCTCAATCCCAATATCTGGTAAAAAGGAGTATGAATACTTTTAGTCAAGCAGACATCCCAAAAATCTGTCAAGTTGCTCTGTGATTTATTCTTATAAGGAGATGAATTAGAAACATTTGCTTTCTTTATTCTCCTAGGAAAGTACAGGGAGAGTACATTATTTCATTCACAACACTTTTAAAATGTTCATTTGCATGACCATTTAAATCTATGCATTATATGGAAACTTTCAACTTAGACACTATTCAAAAGACTTACAAACTCCTGGAATACATCCACTAGCGAAATATTATTGTATTATTGTACAAAGTATTATTGATATTTTTATATAACTGGCACACCAAATCAAAGCCTTGCCATGTGTGATTTTTGCCTCAAATTGTAAGATAAGCTAAACCTTTATTAGTCCCACAAGTGGGAAATTTGCAGTAAATATCAAGTATATACAGAAATATACCGAGTGTACTTTCTACTATTTGGATCTTTTGAGCAACAATAGATTTACACTTTAATCCAAAACAACTTTCAGATGCTGGACTTTTAGTACAATGTAAACTGACATGAATGTACTTTAACAAGTTGAGACCAGCTGCCTACCTTTAACTAAGTAAACTGAAATATATTCGGTAATGAGTAAATTCTTAAAGAAAATTATTTGAATAAAATATCAGTTTTTCTAAAGTAAACAACTGTGCAGTGTACAATTACCTTTTACAGTGTACTGTTATAATGCTTTGCTATTTTCAGCCATTTCTGATTTTGCTTAAGCAACAAAATGTGTGCAACCTTTACATCCATCAAGGTAACAGACAGACAGAATGCTTATTTAACTGTCGAGTCTTATCTCTGGAGATTACTAGATAAACTCACTAAAATGTTCCACAGAACACCCTATCAGTCATCATTCCAAAGCTGATTTTGTGTGGCAAAGAAACGATGCACATAACCAGGAACATTCCTTAGCAATTCTAAACTAACATAACATACAACAGAGAATAAAAGCCCTTCAGTCCTTCATCCACAGATCAGAGACAAACACTTCAAAGTCTAACAAAAACTACGACTAATGTTACTGACAGACCTCCATAATCATGACAAATATTATAACTGTGATTAACTTAATAAGAAAATTAAATGGTACCTTCATTGTAGGACTGTCTATTGAGTCATCCATATCAGGGGCCTGGCTGGAAAAGACAGAAAAACACCACTGGTTAGGAGAGAAGAAAAAGGACCTGGTTGAGTGAACTGCTGATCGCTTAACAAGCTAAATGAGAAGTTTTAATGAGTACAGAGAAAACAAAGAGGATTAGAAATTAAGCTTTTAATATGTGAGGGCAATCCTAAAAGCACCATGTTGATGCAATAGCAGATTTGAGAGGGACTCTGGATCTGTGTTCATCAACCAAAAGCAGGGGCAATTTTTACAGATAATTTCTCAACTTTACTGCTAAGATTAGACTGAAGATCCCTTTGACAGAGGAGAATCTGGACTTAATGAAAAAGTCATGAGTTGCACCAATATCAGCACTAGTATCAGGCCATCACTGCCATTAAATAACTCCATCACCATCAGCAATATTGTCATTGATAATAGAGACGCTATGAGTGAAAAACCAAAGAACACATTGCCTTATAAACCTGCGCTAGCATATCCTGACAGATGCAAGAAAAATCTGGTGCTTTTCTGTTAATTGAGTGCACAACAGCTATCAAAACACACAGAATTCAAAGACTAAATTAGTCCCCAAAAACTCATTCCTTTCCCATTGTTAAAAACAAAAGAAAGAAATAAAATAAATGTATCTCAGTTTCATGTAGAATCAAGGAATTATTCTGGGATCTCTCCTGAAAGGACAGGCCCCAAACAGTGAGAGAAGTAGTAAACAATGATGAGCAAAATATCATATGCTGCGACACTGACACACCATGATAACGCATTTCGGTTTTAGCAACATTTCTAATGATATGCTTGATAGATAATAAACATTATATCCAAACATAATTCCCATAAAATAGCAGTCTCTGTTGCAAATCAGTTTGATTTGTTTTTTGTTTTTATAATTCTATGAACTAACAGCAAACAGAAAATGAACTAACAGCAGGTTCCATATCACCCAATATCATCATCTGGCATTTTGATACTGGAAAAATGAATTTTATCAATACTGCTTGGCTCATTTCATAAGACAAATCTCTTAAGACAAAAACTTGTAACAGGCAAACCTGTCAGCCCTCCTCACAGCTTCAAAACAAATCAGTCATCAGTCTTCATTCAACACACAGTTAACCTCGTATAACAGGTTCTCTCATAACATGAGATAGTTTGTGGTCCATGTAAATACCACTTTGGCTCCCCTCAACATCACATGACTACTGGGCTATCTACCATCTACTGTTAATTCAGTGCAGTGGATTATTTGAAATGCTGACTCATTTAGCTTAGCAATGTCTTTGCTTTTTAAGATATTCTGGTGATAAAAGTGTGATATACAAAGCAAAGATGTTTAACTGAAGCACAAAACAACTAATCCACTGATGAGAGTGACCGTCCAGCAACGGAAAAGATCACTGGTATCAACCACCAAATTGTCATCCATGTGAGTTATGAAAAGTAATGCCTTTTTACTTACAGGCACCACAGACTCATATAAATGTGGTAGGATCATCTAAGAAAAACACAGGCCCACTGACTGTGAAAAAGCTGACAATTTATGACTAATGTGAAGTGATGGCTGCAATATTCATTTGGCCTCTTGATAATTGTATGATACCTCCTGCACATGTATGTCACAATACCCCCCACTAGACCCCCAAGAAAGCAAGTAAACATCTTATCGGGTCAGATCAACATTCCATATGCTACTCTACACAATACACCACCACCCTGTTCTCACAGTATCTGGTCAGTATTCAAAGTTGTATATGTTGTGTGCATGAGAGCTGAATCGTTCAAAATACAACTATGCAAAAACTTTTACAGCTTTTTCTAGGATTGTCAACGTCCTGTAAGCCGCGTGGCGTTTACCTGTAACTTCGTCCAAGTCACACATGCAAAATATTAACTTTACACGTGATATTAACCTGCAAGCGTTAAGAAAACGACACTGTAGACGTGCAATTGGACGTACGAATCTCCCAAACACTCAAGTTGCTCAAAATCACAAGACGTTCATTCGTTACCAGTCGAAAGACACCAATCTTCGCCTCCTAGCCCTCAAACACCAATCTCAGATTCTTCAGCTGCTTCAGAACACGTGAAACGCAGCTCGTACCTAAACAAATTCTTCTTCGTTTAGTTTCAAACCTAAGTCATGTTCAGAACTTTTAGAGAAAATTGACTTTTCACCTTTTTTAAGTTCTCCAAGCCGTGATTTCTCAAACTGTGCACCTCCTCCTGCTCTCTGGGTTCTCTGGACTGAGACACGCGCGCTCCCGAGAGGAAATGAAACGGACACTGTTTCACTTTCGCCTGTTAACACTAAGCCACTCTCATAAGTCATTTTACACTACTGATCTGCTGGTACAGTCCTCTAATCTAAATCTTTACACACAGCAATGCCAGTGTTACACTGTTGTTTGTTACACTAATGTTCCTGCCATTTTGTTGCACTATTGTTTATTGTCTATATTTTTTATTTTTTCTATTGTCTTATCTTTTGTTCTTTCTTGTTGCATTGGGCATACTACTGACGCAAGAATTTCCCTCAGGAAAAATAAAGTTCTATCTTGTCTTATCTCATCTTATTACATGGCACAACTCCCCCATCATACAGTAAGAGTACACATGCTCAGCAGCTGAAGGCCCCTGGAGAGGCCTCAAGCATGCACCTCAAGTATACACCAGCATGCTTGATTTTTTTTTTATATCTTACTGTGTGCTTTGCATTTTTATTTAGCATTTTTCTACACTTCCCCTGATGGGGGGCACTTTCAAAGTTTGTGAACAAAGATGATGTCGTGAAAATTGCAAAGTGAGTTAGCAAAGTGAGCCAAATTAGAAATTTTCTAGTGTTATTCATGATGATTGGTTTGTGTATCACGTTACCATTAGTCTGTAGCTTACTTAATCTGTGCTGCACTCTATATTGAATGGACTTTATTCTGCCAGTTAGGCTTATAGCTCAGCAGATGAGCTAACAGGCTAACAGGCTCCAACCCAGTGTTCAGACAACTGGACACATAAAAAAACGTTTATCATTCAGACTGCAAAAGGGGTGGGGTGTTGCATCACCATCACTGACTTATTGCCAGGTCTGTAACATCAGCGAACAGACCCCTGTGCTGCTTGCATCGAGAAGGAGGGGCATCCTACCCACCCAAAGAGAGCAAGGTCAGTTGTGCTCTCTCGGACTCCTGACCACAGATGGCTGTGGCATCACTAGGAATCTCGTGATCTCCAATGCTTAGATACTTGTGCCACTTGGGAACCTCTAATTAATTTTTAAATCCAGGAATCTATTTTAATCAAGTAATCATGACGACCCTAATTGAGACATGCAGTTATGTCACCAATCATTGCTAACACTGTATATTAAACAGCATTCATTCAATTTTAAGCCAAAGTTCATTAGAAAAAAATCAAAGTTAAAGTTAAAGATCATATAATGGTTAAAATGACTCATTTGAAGATGACCTTCCTCTTGTAAACATTTCATTTGGCCTTTCCTTTTCATCTTGCACTAAATGATTAAAGAATGTGTGTCATTGCATTGCATTGTGGCGTCGTCTTATCAGTTAAAGATACAAATGACGTTGCCTTAAAATGTAGATACGTTACTAGTCAATGCATTTACTGTATCTAAGAAATGGAAGGCTTTGTGCTGAGTTGATGCCTCAGTTGATTTTTGAAAAGCATTGGATGTTTCCCAGTTTGAAGCATGTTTGTGTCAGTTTAACATACTGCCCTCTGATCACGTGATTTCGGTGCTATAACAACAAAGTCCTGTGCAGTAACTGAAGTCTGGGAGAAAGACTATGCCTGAAGACTGCCCCTTTCTACTTTATTTTCTACGTAAAACCACCCTCCAAGCTACTTTATTTTCTTCCTGTCACTGCTGTTATCTGCCTTGAGATTTTGTTTTTTTCCCGGTCTTGGATGATTAGCAAGGATGGGGGGGGGGGGGCAAAACAAAAGCTGTCTTTAGCTTCGTCCTAAGTTCTCTGACTTCTACCCTTTTCCACAGTTTTGCATTAATTCCTTCGTTAATTGGAGAAATGATTTGCACCCGCAAAAATCTTCTACATCAGTGCAGTCACTGTGTGATGCAGCAGGACCCCATTTGCTTTTGAAGTGCTTGCTTTTTTGAAATTGTGGAAGAAAAAGTTCATTTGAATGAACTCACATTAGCAATGAGCATAGACACAGTTATTGAGACCTACTATGTTTTCGCATTGTTGGAGTTTTCCTGTAACTTAGGAAGGGATATGATCATTGTGACAGCAGGCAAAAAGGAATGTGGCATATACAGAAAGCACACCCACACTCATGAACAAAACCTCATGAGGGCTGCTTATAAATTTGTGAAATTATAACGACAAACCTCATAGTGGAACTGAAAGCAGGCTGAATATTTAATTGTCAGAAACCCAGGCAATATGCACAATAACGTACAGATGCTCAGCACTTCTACAAGAATTTGGCAAGCCATGGCTAGAAAACCATGCACAATACTTGTCCTGAGTCAACAACTGTTTCCTCGGTCAAAGACTGGGGTAAAATCTGAATATTCACCATTTAACTTCCTCTATGTGACCCATCACCTATAACTTACAACGACTGTCCGACAAACCTAATTTTAATCCAGCATTACCAGTCCATCCTTACCAATTGTAATGATTTTGAACATGCTAAACACTGGAATGTATTTTATTTTACCTTTTATTGTGTTGGTCTTGGTCTAGTTCCTCCATGATGGATTTTTTTTGTTCTTGTTGTTGTTGTTGAAGAACTGTGCACTTTTCTTAAACTTCCTCTCTGGTTATGATTCAGTGTTCTCTCCAGGGGGGTCGCTCAGGTATTTGGTGGACACAGTGGTTCTTCTGGGACTGCTGACTTTTCTGCATACCTGTTTGATTCAGCTGAACAGAAAAAAAAAAAAAAAATTAATGTCCTCATGATGCATCTTGGGTTCATATATTGTGAATAAAATCATTTTTATAGCGAATATGCTTCTCTATACATTTCTATTGGAATGATGTTGGGTGATCTTAAATATGTTGCACCGAAGCAAATCAAGGACAGAGTGAAGAACATTGTGAATAACAGACAGAAATAAACATTTACTGAACATCGCGAACATCAAAAAACACCACGCCTAGTGTGAATCTTACCTTGTCCCTTGTCATGCCTTTTCTCAAAGAAAAAAAAACACACACACACACAAGACTCCTCAGGGCAACAGGTTTGTCCAAGACAGTTTGAAATGCTTTAGGGATTAACCTATGTACCCTAGCAAAGATGTGTGCATGGACATTTGCGTTCAGTGGGAGGAGTCTATGGTGCTGACATAGTACATACTCACTGTCACATGAAAACCATGTAATTCCATTTTTTCCTCAACGTTTGAAGAATGGGTCAATAGAAATAGCCCAAAATTACATTCAGTTACATTACAAGTTATGAGTGCGCACTTCCTTGATCTCAGTTTTGTAAGTTAACTATTCTAATAATTTTAGGTAAGGGATGGGTAATGGTTTTTGAAACCTTGAATTATTTGCACAACACTACTTTCAAGAAACTTGGCCTGGATTGATTAGTGACTCATGTATTTTTTACTTAATTCAACACCATATCCCTTAAGGAAGTCAACACAGGGGGACATAGGGAGGAGGATCTTATCCTTGCCACATCCTCAGTTTCTAAATACACAGAGATATTACAGTTCAACTGCTATGATTTCATGTAATAAGAATATTTGTGTTAAAAAGTGGAAAAGGGGCAATAACAGGTAAAACAGGTTCAAAGTCCATCTCTGGAGTTCTAATCTCAGTCATGAGACTTAGCCACTTGGCAAACTGAAATTAAACTGAATCTCTTCTTCTAATCATAACACTAAAACCTTAATCCCAAAGCATAAACCTCACTTGTTCATGTCTTCTTTTACACTCAGGAACTGATTTTTCTGGTACATCTGATGTTGTAGCCTACATTCTAGGGTCAATTTCCCACTCAGATTCTCCCATGTAAATGGCCTGCGGTTTAAAACTTCAGGCAATGGTTTTAAAAATTGATGATCTCGTTCTTTGTCAGCCTGGACTTTCTTATGTTAGGCATAAGGAAGGTAAAGCCTGATTCACTTTAACTTATTTCCATAGCCATGAAACTCTTATCTATACTTGTATCACCCATAGAGACCACAACTAACCCAGAAGCAATTACCTGCAAAACTGGTGTGCCAAAAACAGTGTTTGAATTTGCAGTTTCAGGTACTTGGGTTTTAACTGACTTTAGTTGAGAAAGACTGTTTATCAGTTATTGGTTACTTGCTACACCACAGGACTGATAGGAGCTAACAAGGTTCATCCTGGGTCTTGCCCATTACTGAGGTCAAAGACCATAATGACATTATTTGTCGCATGGCTGTTTAGTCACAGGCCACTATAACTAGCTTCAAGATAGGTTTGGAAAAGGGCAGAAGGTCATGGTTAGAAAATGCACCAGGGCTACTTTCACTGCCTAATCATGTGCTGTATGAACTTCCCGGACAGATAGAGGGTTTTCACATTTACTCAGAGCTTTCAGGTGGGAAATAATGCGGGAAATACTTGAATTACAACATGGAAGGAAATTAAAGACTTTACAATTTCAAACGGGTGATTCTCAGCTTCTGTATTTCTAGAATGGAATTTCCAAAACAGAAGAGGAACAGCAAATCCCCACCACACCCCACCCACACTTTGAGACACTGCAGAAGAAAAGATTCATATTGTTCACTGTAGTTTATCCCAAGGGAGAGTTCAAATCATTTTTAAGTCATCCTACAAACAGAAATTTGCTTCAACAACTGCAGTAAAACATACCTATTGTTCTCACCATTTAACCCTCAGACTTGGCTCTCTGCTTGACAGAGGCATGTGAAACATTGGGGTCGAAAGCAATATAAATCATAATCTTATTTGTTCATCTTACTGGAAAGTTGTTGTTTATGAAAACATTACTCTGATGAATGCAGTGTCTTGCTTCCAACTATGTATCACGCTTAGATTAGCATCTTAAAAATCTCCAGGATATTCTGGGCACAAAGTGCTAAGCACAGATTAGAGTTTTGGAGGACTAAATATTTGTACTGGAGCTAATGTAGCAGCAGCTAAACTTGCATAACCCTTTGAAGACACTACTGATAGAGCTCTTTCTCTTTCTAATTAAGTAATGATTCACCAAAATGCTACGGCTACTAATAAGGAGCGGAAAATTGTAGGGGCAGTTAACAATATAAAAATCTCATCATGGAACTGTCCATGGAACTGCATGCTCTGCACATTCTCTTATTCTCACACACTTGACTCAGCACATAATGAGCTTGTTAATTAGCTAATGAGTTTGGTTTCCCGGGACATGGATTGTGAGCCACAGTGTGAATATCTGGTGTCTATTTATTGTATCTATGTTAGCTGAATGCCACTGTGATATACCTTTCTGTAGATAAGACCTAGAACATATATAAAATTTGATCCACACTATCAACATAACATGTTGCACATGAGACATGTGTCAAAAGCTTCAGAACTGAAGACAAATAAACAGGTTCAAAGCTCAAAAAACATCACTTTTAGCAGTAGGTGCAGGGACTGTATTCACAATACACCCCTAAAGTAGGAAAGCTAATCTAGGAGGAGTTATTGTGTCAGTGACAGTCATAGAGGAGGAATCTGATCTTAGGTCAGCTCTCCTACTTTGAACTGATTTGTGAAATAATAGCACTGGATCTCCATTACACAGCGTCTTCACTTTCTTCGAAAACTTAAGAAAATCAGGCTACCGCCACCCATCCTCAACACATTTCACAGGGGCTCCATTGAATGTTTCTTGACCAGCTGCAACACAGTCTGGTTTGGGAGCTGCACTGCCTCCGACCGCGACGCACTGCAACAGATTGTGAGAGCAGCCGAGAAGGTTGCTGGTATACCTCCGACCTCCCTGGAGGACATTTTCCACAAACGCTGCTTTGAAAGAGCATGCTGCTAAATGCTCCAATCACATGCTGCTAAATGACTACAGGCGCTATGCCTCATAATACACACAGGCTGCTCATTGTGCAATATTCCATGTGCTGTTCACACATGGAGTATTATATTCATATTATAATTCTATATACAATACTGTATTGTTATTGTCTCCCTATTGTGTCCCCCCATAGTACTTTATATTCTATTTTTTTTTAGGTATTTGTGTATATATATATATATATATATATATATATATATATATATGCG
>JBBPCZ010000148.1:7178055-7190294 GCA_037974445.1 Brycinus macrolepidotus | reverse complement strand
GTTCAATACTTGCACCTATAAAAGATAAAACCTGAGAAACTGAACATTTTTGCAGTGGTCTCTTATTTTTTTCCAGAAGTGTATCTTCAGTCTCAGCAAGAAATCTGACAGAAGGACTTTTCATTGTCTTTTTAACCTATATATTAATGCAAATATAAAGTTGCAACCATGACTTTTAAATGTATCTCATGTCAGTTATATCATAATACATTACAGCTGGTTCTCAAAGAAAACACTGTTAGTTCTCAAACACAATTACATCAAGACCAAACAATAGAGTGGGTAATCCGTTTTTTGTTTGTAATTGTAATTGTAACCTTTCATATTTGCATGGTACTTATGTTGTTCTGCTCCTGATGGGGACTTTATATACATATATACATAGTCTAACACAGAAATTCTTTGTATTCATATATGTTAATTTATGCATGCATGCATGTACTTTTTTATATAATTTTCAAATACAGCCGATTTGAACAGTATTTATCTTTATATTTGTTCATTTGTGGGTTTCTTTGTTTGCATTATATACATGTTTAGCACGTATGCAACATAACCCACTCAGAGAACTGTAATAAAAAAAACAATGAAATTTGTTGTTGCAGAAGTAAATTATTGTTCAGTACAGTATGAACACTCTGAAATGTTTTCATCATAGTTCGATTAAGTATTTAAATTAAAAAAAGTATTTAATTAACAAAACATTTTTAAAAATCACACTTCGAATCGAGAGCACTGTGGAAAAACGGATCAGATGTTTTGTATGTTTATTACTCTCAGGATTCTTGTTGCACAAGGTTGAGATGCTAATGAAAAAAACAACACTTGATGTGATGGGACAATGGAAAATACACAGCTAGTGTTTTCTACAGATGAAGGACACGGTCAAAACAACAAATTAAAAGTAAGAAACAAGCAAGGCTCTATAACTAAATGTAGACAGTGCCACTGGTTTTGGGACTTGGGATTTAAAGGTTCACAACACATTATAGATATGTGGCAGAAGACAACACTGGAAATAGTTAAAAAAGGTTTGGGTCTTTTGTAAACAGGTTCTTGGTGTCACAGTCCACACTCAGTAGCCGTTTCTCAGTCTCCATGCTTGTGTACGCCGAGTGCAGGTTGCAACTTTGGCTAAGAGTTGGTCTAGTGGTCTGAGTGCAAAAGCACAGAAATGAGACTACAACCACTGTGTTCTATTAGAGCCCTTGTCAATTACACTGTGTCTTTACAATCCTTTATCTGAGTATACATCAAATTAAATGGTGTACGAACAACCACAAAAACAACCAAACAAACAAATGATCAACAATTTAAAAAAACAAAAAAATGAACCAAAACAATAAATTAAAAAATATGGCCTCTTAGATTGCGTGGCCAATCATTTGCATCCTTTTTTCAATTCCAAAGTGGAGAGAATAGAAAGTTATCCTTGAAAATGTACAAATATCAAAATAAATAGGTACTCTTCCCTTTGAGTCCGAGTAGAAAAAACTGCATGGCGTACACAAAGAGAGGGCGGGGCTTGAAGGAAACTGGAAGGAGGTTGCGGCTCTCACACGGTTGGTCGGTCCGAACAGGTTTCTTCCCTTAGCCCCGCCCACATCAACTCTGCGCCAACTCACACACACACACACACACACATACACATACACATACAAACAAACAAACAAATAAAACATTCAATCATACACTCGTACATGTGCCACCTGGACCTCAGTAGACCCAGTTGACAGGGACCCATTGTGGTTCCGAGCACAGTTTGTCTAAAGCGGCCTGTAGCTTTTCAAACGCAGCGTCTAGGTTGTCATTGACGATACTGAGGTCAAAGTAGTGTCTGTAAGCACGCTGGATACGAGCACTTTCATCCACCGTCTTCTTTAGGTCCACATCCTGAGAGAAAGTAAAAAAAAAATATATCAGTGTTTGGTGAAGTTGATCAAGTTTTCATTTTCAGCCCCTTGAGTCCAAATCAAATACAAATAGTAAACAAATCAAACCAAATACAAAGACATCAAATGATTCATATCATGTAAACTACACATTATACACAGTATGTTAACAAAATATACAGTGTATATAGAAGAATCTACCAAAGATTAGGTGGGATCTGACTTTGACAGTGTGCAAAAGAACATTGCAAACTGTGCATATTCACAGTTTGTACAATAAATATTTGCCTGTGGCAGGTGCAATGTGCAAAGTACGTCAAAACAAATAGGTACAATATAGTACTGAGTATCTATTTTTACAGTCCTGCAAATGTGCAGGATACACAATTATAAGGGTTTTCAAAACTTCAAAATGTATCAGAGCTCATTAATGGGTGCTACCCTTCACCGGCAGAAGCTTTTTGAGTGTTGTGTTGATTTGATTTTTACTCCCTCTAAGTTTTTTTTTCCCAGAGGGTCATCTCTGAAATCTCTGGGGTGTCTATAAACCTAGACTAATTATTCAGTTATTAATCTTAAGAATATAACCTCTCTTTGCAATTTGGAATATGGCCTCTTTTGCAGTCCTCCTTAAGGTCATTCTGGAAGAAGGGTAGGTTAGATGTTTTTAAGCAATAAAATATCCCCCCCCCCCCCCATGTTATCTACCTGACAGCACTGTTGAAATGTTGTGCCCCTGTGTTGAGCTGCTAGAGAGCAATGACAGGTGAAAAGGGAGGGTTGAGAACCCTCTGCTGTAAAAACAACTGCCGCTACCTTCATATAAATAAACTGTGTATAAGACAATTAAACTTGTTTGTCCACTTTCAAAGAAGAAAATCAAATTCACTTCCACTTTTGTAATTCACACACATTTCCACCATACAAATATATTCCATCAACGTCACTTACGGACAAAAATTCACAGTTTGACTGAGGGACAACCAAAACAGGTGGAAGTGGTGTTTTATGGGTACTTTGAAAAATTTGCAGAAGAGTTCACCAGTTATACTAATCAGTCTTCGTTTGAACATACCGTGAGCTGTTTAGTGGAGATTCCAGCATCAACGACAGCTTTGTGCATGGCTTTCAGTGTATCAAACTCAGGAGCTGCGATGAACACGACATATGGCATAAACTCTGCTGTTTTCAGCACTTTCAGAGCCTGCACAGGGACATAGGGGGGAAAAAATAGCATGAACATCCTGTAGCAAGTCTTATTTAACCACTTATGAGCAAAAGGAGAACAACAGTAGAAGAGGAAACACTCTAAGAGCAGGAGGAAGCAACACTGAAGCCCAGAGCACATCGACCCAACAAATAACAACCAACCCAAACATCTGCTGATACTTCTGTGTGACTGTAGAGATTTCCAAGAATGTCCCCCTCCATTCACACTGTTCTAGAATGTCCTTCCCATTCACTGTTTTAGTACGTTCTCTTCCATTTACTCTGCTGTAGAAGGTTCTCCCCACTCACAGCTCTAAAATGGTCTCTTCCATTCACACTGTTCTAGAGTGTTCTTAAGTATTTACACTGTTTTACAATGTTCTCCTGCTCTCACATTCTTCTGTAATGTTCTCCCCACTCATTGTTCTACAAATGTTCTTCCCGTTCTCTGTTCTAGAATGTCCTTGACCATTCACTGTTCTAGAAAGTTCTTCCCATTCGCTGTCCTAGAGTGTTCTCCCCACTCAGTGTTCTAGAATGTTCTCTAATCATACTGCTTTAGAATGGTCTACTCCAATTCACCCTGTTGTAGAGTGTTCTCCTCTGTTTAGACTGGTGCTTTATAGTTTATTGGCTCTTACTCTAAAACATTATAAGGCAGCCAACCACCAATATGTTGGTTTTTGTTGCGGAATGTTGGGTCAAGGCGCCATCAGTTTAAGAGGAATTGAAACTTTAAAGAGGAACCCATCCTCTAGTCATACATGAACCGTTTGGGAGAGTTAAAAGTAAGATTATGTCGATGTAAGGCATATATAGGTCATTACACATGTAAATATCTATTTTGATCATGCTGCATTTTCTTGATAATATTTTATTTAAATATCAAACATTAAAACAACTGATTGGCAAAAGCTACAAATAGAGAGCGTCTTTTATAAATCACTGCAGGAAACAGGGCAGCCTTAAATGTTAAAAAGCGTGGCTGTGTGTGGCATTCTGTTCTGTGAAGGGTGGAGACCTGAGGGTTGACGTCCAGAATGCAAGTGCGTCCAGTGTTGACCACTTCATGGATGGACTCGATCTTGGTGCCGTACAGGTTGCCGTCATACTCGCCATGTTCCAGAAAGCGTCCAGCCTTGATGTCCATCTCCATCTCCATTCGTGTCACAAACTGATATGTCTGGCCATCACGCTCATCATCCCTCGGCCTCCGAGACGTGACTGAGAGACAATAATACGTGTGAGGGGTCTCATATTCCTAAATTTGTCTCTTTCGCATTTTCTGTAACCGCTTACCCCACCGCAGGGCACACACACCATTCACTCACACCTATGGTTAATTTAGAATTCCCAGTTCACCTGACGTGCATCTCTTTAGACTGTGGGAGAAACCGGAGACCCCGGAGGAAACACACGCCACCACGAAGAGAATATGCAAACTCCACACACACAAGGCCAGGACCCAGATTCGAACTCCCAACCTTGGAGGTGTGAGGCACCGTGGGGGCCTTTCCTAAATTTCTTTGCTTTTCATTTTGTTCCCTTAAGTCCACTTATAATGGCTTTTGGGTTTACATACCACAAACACAAATTTTTTTCAGTCTCTCTTTAGCCCTTAAAATTAAACAGGCTCTTTGTGTAACTGACTTTAAGATGCATATGGAAATAGCTGCTGTTCTGATGGCACCTTAAAAAGGCAGTTCGTGCTCAAAAGCTCTCCCATGTGGCAAAATTAAAGCAATTCAGCAAAGAAGAGTGGGCCTAAATTTCTCCACAGCAACATGAAAGACTGATCTCCAGTTATGGGAAGAATATTTAGAGACAGGCTTTTAGTTTAAACCTCGACATCCAAACCTATACATTAACGGTAAAGAAATGTCACTTAAATGTCTGTTAAAAAATTGTTTTAAGTATCTACATTTAAGCTAGAGAGCTGCTATAAATAACTTTCCCCAGCGTTAGCTTGATGCTAATGTAACAGGCAAATCACATTATCAGGCTAGCAGAAATTAGCATTGTCTCAGCAAGGCTAATATTTTGGCAAAATCTACTTTCAAAGTAAATGACAAGATGTCTGCTTTAAACACTGCTGTGTAATGACTCAGCTTGCACATGCTCTTTAATTTGGGACTGTATTTTATTTTTAGCATAAACAGGCGTATGAAGTCAAACATGTATGGTCTCTCTTCACTGTGCTGTGTGGCAGCCAGTGTGGAACTCTCCACCACCGTACGTCGATTCACTCAGACAGCTAATCAGAGCAGCAGTGACTGATATACAGAATCAACAACCGTAAAATGAGCTTTTTCACAAAGAAATAAATGACATACTGACTGATTTAATGTGCTTTTACTACTCCTCACAGTTGTTTTTCCAAAGAATACAGGAAAGTATATTTAATTCCATCCATTAATCCATTAAAGACCTTAAATCTTTCTTTCGGCCCCTTATAGTCACATGTGAACACACCACAGCACACGGTGTGAACAATGTGAAATTCTCTCTCTGCATTTAACCCATTCACCAAGTGAAGCAGGGGGCTGCCACCAACGGGGGGTGCCCAGGGAGCAGTGTGTGGGGACGGTACCTTGGTCAGCGGTACCTCAGTGGTGCCACTAGCAGTCCTGGGAGTCGAACCCACGGCCTTCTGAACGCAGGGGCAACTCCCTAACCACCAGGCCACAAACTGCCCCACCAGTCGTAAATCCATAAATCCATTAAAAAGAAAAAGTGTGTTTAAACAAATACTTGAAGTATTTTAAGTGTCTGTGTGTGTATGCATTTGTGTGAGTGTGTGTGCCTGTGTGTGTGTTTGTGTACGCTCACATGGTACTGTGGTTCCATAACGTGTTGGATGCAACACTATCAGTCGGTTCTTCAGGCTGCGGCGGCCCACTCCCTGCGCTCCAATCAGAACCAACGTTTTCCTCTGGAATGGGGGCATACACGCCACCTCCTCATAAATCTGCAGCTCATGCCGGTCAAACTCTGCAGTCCCAGCCATCAAAAACATGGACACGGCATGATCAGCCAGTCACAAAAAGACGCAATTAGCCAATCAAAAAGTTCAATAACACAAAATGTATTACTGGGTATCAAAATGTTGGGTAGCTCACCTGCATTCTTAGCAGTCAGGTACATCATCTTTTTCTTTTTTTTACTACTCACTGTTCCACACAAGATTCCTAACAGTGAAGATATAAAAGGTGTGTGATTCCTCCATTTGACCACTAGAGGACACTTCATACAGAGTTTACAGGGTGTCAGTGATTTCAAATGGTCTACAATGTGTTATATATTTTCTAATGTTTATAATATAATATTTTAGGTATTACAATATAACTTCATAAATATGGTCATTAGTATGTGTATGTGTGTGTCCAAATGTGTTACATACAAAAATAAAATACCTTTCATTTATACAAAACTGACAGCAGTTTCCAGTGTATTCTGCTTTCATACAAGCCATCCAGACGTACCTGTTCCATCCCAGTCCTTTGGAACAAAAGCTTTCCTCTTCTCCTCCAGAAACTGACTGGGAATGAGTCCTGTAGCTCCTTCCACCATGTGACAAGCCTGTCGGAAAAAGGCGATCATTTAATGAAACATCACCGCTCAAATGCAAACAAGCAAGTTAACATTCGAATTTGAACCAAAAGGCTGTAAAATCACACCTGCCACCAGTTCGGGTCTTCTCTGTTGACTATCTGAAGAATGTCCCCCCTCTTGAAGGCAAGACCCGCCTCTCGGCACGGGATCAGATTGTCATTAGCTGGATTGTAGTCAAAGTGTGGCTGCACATAAACCTATCAGGCAGAGGTAGACAGTTCAGCATTGACTTAATACGGTCCATGCATGTTTAACTTCAAGAACTCTAGTGGTCTTTGATGGACCTGAAATTTATTTGATTACCAGGGTGGTTATACTTAAATCAGCCATACTCTTAATTTCTCCGCCTAGAACTTAACACAGCACCCATTCCACTCAGTGGAAGACAAGACAAGCTAAAAGCTTGATGCTAAAATGTTATATCAGCCTGGTCACAAGACTGCAAGACTGACTGGTATATAAATGGTATATTCAACCTGCCTCTATAACTCATTCCTCAGGTGACAAGATGTGTCATTTGCAACTTTCGTTTTTTTCTTTTCATGTATGTGCTTCTGGAGCTCTACATTCGTAAAGAATATTTTTCTTATGACTAATGGGGTGGCTGGTGGCCTAGTGGTCAGGGCGTTGCCCCTGCGATCAGAAGGTCGTGGGTTCAAATCCCAGGAGTGTTAGTGGCACCATTGAGGTACCTTTGAGCAAGGTACCGTCCCCACACATTGCTCCCCAGGCGCCCTGTTGGTGGCAGCCCACTGCTTCACTTGGTGAATGGGTTAAATACAGAGAAACAATTTCACACTGTTCAAACTGTGTGCTGTGGTGTCTTCACACGTGACTATAATGGGCCACTTTACTTTACTTAATTTCATTGTGACCACCACTACCCCCTCATTCAGTGAAGCGTCATCTGGTTGTTGGTTCCTCATTCTCGTTACTGCATAACATTAGTTTCATTGTAATTATTGAATAATTTACAAATGTTACTGAATAATGTATTTCAGTTATTGAATAATAAGCCTAAGACCAATAACTGCATAATAAGCTTGCATTTTAAGGGGCTAAAAATCACATATTCAAATGAGGTCTGTGATATCTACTAACAGACCTATGAAAGTCTTGTGTAAATATTAAGTTTGTTTTAATACATTTGCTTACTCTACAAAACTCACATAAAAATAGTGTAGTTTGCTTCAAATGTGTACATCATGTCCACATGTCTGATGTGATATTCATATCAAATCAATGCATGACTTCATGTGTACTAAAGATTAGTTCAAAGTGTGTAAAACTACTAATGGTTTTCTTTCAGATATTATACATTAAACTTTCTACTTAATTCAGTCACCGATGCATTCAAAGTCATCCAGTGGTTTTATGTAAAATGGCTCGTTGAAAATAAACTTACTGACTCTGAACTCTTTACAGTGGTGGTGACAGGAACCAGGAGTTGTGATGTCTACAGTGCAGATATTGCCATTATATATATTTATTTTTCAAAACAGCTAGTAAACTTTTATGCATCCACATGTTTTTAAATGTAATCCAATACTGATAGCAAAAACAATGTCTGAGGCACCCGGCAGCGAATTTGCAGCCATTTCATCCAACAGCTTTCTGTGATGTAGTTTTTAGATGCATAAAACTTTTCAGACGTCTGGTTCCTACCACCACCACTGTGAACAATTCAGACTCTGTTCATTTCTGAAGAGTGGAGCATTTCACACCAAACCATTCTGGATAGCTGCTTTTTTACATCCTAACCATTTAATAATTCAGAAACTATGAAAAATCAGTAGAATTCCTAGTAGAATCAGTAGAAGATCTAGGTCTGGGTGACATGTCAATGTGAGCAATTCAAGGGCACATCCACATAGACACACACACACACACACACAAACACACACACACACACACACACACACATACACTCTAGATCAGATGTTGTAACCCGACTAACTGTACAGCCAACATTCCAACTGGATCATGCCATTTTGGTGGAAAGGGCAAAGGAAGAGGATTAAAGAAAACGATCAGTCAGTTCAGATTTATCAGAAAAAATACAACAACAGTCCTGCGAATATTAACTGAATACATCTGAGACACAGCTCTGTATGTCCTGTGGAATTAATCTGTAAGCTTTAAGTCCAACAAAAAGAGACAGAAAGTGAGAAAAAGTGGGTGTGTATGAGCATTTGTGTGTGTGTGTGTGTGTTCTGCCCTAGATAGCATATGGAGTGTTATTAATAGGGCTCACAGGGATCACTTTTGAGCACAAAGCATCCTGGGATACCACCAGCTGAGTGGCCATGCCATCAGTGCGCATGTGTGTGTGTGTGTGTGTGTGAGTGACTGAGTGTGTTCTGTTTTACAATGCATTCTCAGAAAAAAAGGTACTAAACTGTACACATACATGTCTGTAAGGTGTTATTCTCAAGGGTATTCTTTCAGCGCCTTAACATAATTGCACCATATTCTGCTGCACATCGTATTTTCTAATTTTTTATTTTATTTGTTTGTAAGTTATGAAGTCTGACTCCAGGGGGTTAAAATGTCATTTACATGCAGTTATGATCATTATCACCACGCAATCACGTAAACACATGATGCACCAGAGGTCAGGGCACCCCCTGCTGGCCACAGGTGATCAGCCAAAGATACATGTTTTTGTTTTTGTTTTTCGATACCTAAGAGACGCTTACACCTTACACCTTAGCTATTTAATCATGAAAACGACCCTGAATCGGCCATATTTTAGTGGTGCCCAAAACAAATTAAAACATTTAAGAAAAGTCTGATGAGAAGGCAGTGCTGGACACAGTTTCTCAGTTGAAGAAGCTTCATCTGTGCCTGAAGTCGCTATAGTTTGTCCTTAGACTTAGACATATTCACAGAATTAGGCTCTAAATGAGGTGGTAATCGTTGCCATTCCTTCTTCCAACCCAGCTCTTTGGCCAGAAATGCTGACTTATCAACACTGAGGACATAATCGAGGCTTTTCTGAGGGAAAACCTCAAGGGTTCAATTCTGACTGCAGTAAGATACTCTACAATGTAAATACCGTATATGTAAAACGTTCAGCGCAGTGTATTGTAGACTTATTTCCGTGTTCAACGTCCAAACAAAAATTTCTTGGCTTGCATCATGTTTTTAGAAATACGTGGCACCATCAGCCCTGTCAGGTAAGGGTCACACCAGTCTCCTGAGATCCTGTTCCTGTCCATTTGACCCCATTCTTCCACGAAAGGGGTGTCTGTTACATCATTTGAGGTCTGATGATTTCGCTGATTCTTCAAAATGTCCCACGGTTTCATCATATCTACAGAACCTTGCAGTAGTCATCCTGGAGTGTGACGGTGTCAGTCTTCATTATCAGTGTTCTGCTTGGACATGAAGCCCATGATATGAAGTTTGTAGAAGAGTGAGTTAAAATGGACAGGAATTATCTTAAGAAACTCACCTCAACCTGACATATTATAAAAGCAACCAAGGATTAGAGGAAAAGTGATGCATGTGACAAATTCTTTTGTCTGGGGAGCATATTCATTATAGTTCATTTGTGTGTTCATTTTTATTGAGTTATTTAGTGTAAAATGACCATTCTGTCATACGTAAACACACCACAATGTGAACAGCATGAAATTCTTTCTCTGTATTTAACCCCGTCACCCAAATGAAGCAGCGGGCAGCCAGGAACACAGCGCCCGGGGAGCAGTGTGTGGGGACGGTACCTTGCTCAAGGTATTGTCTGTATTCCACTCCTGGGATTCGAACCCATGACCTTCTGATCGCAAGGCAAACTCCCTAACCACTAGGCCACCATTTAGCTATTTAAAATGTAAAAATCCCCTCAAAAAGCTTGTTTTTATTGTCAGTATTCCAGTACTGTGTAAACAGTTTATCCAATCATATTTAGGAACTCCATATACTCAAAGACAAATAATATTCAGAATCAAATCAGAGTAATCCAGCCAAATCGTGGTGAAGCTTGTGATTTCATGATGAAGAATCCTAAACAATCTAAATCATTGTGCGGTCAGAGATTTGCACTCATATTTTGCCTCTGTTACAACTTATATTGGAATAAACAGTCCATCTTGGAATAAACTGAATAAACAGTCTATATTGGAATAAACAGGCATCTTGAGATGCCTCTATTTCCTAACAGAGGGCAAACCACCCAGTGAAGGATTTACAGAAAAATGACAAAAAAAGGTGGGAAGTTGGTGTGTGTGGCACCTGTGGAGGGGATGGAGCATCTCTGTAGCTGGGCAGTATTTTCAGGGTGATTCCTCCGCTGCAGTCCTTCAGCATGTCCTGCAGCTCTGTGGGGTTGTTGCCCACTTCCTTCCCGTTCACCTCCTTGATGATGTCACCTACGTGCAAAAGTCCTTGCCTGTCAATCATCCCTCCATGAAGAATACGAGCAATCACCAGGTCATCCTTCTCCACCCGGAATGTAACACCCTAGCATGAAGATACACACACAGACACACGCACATATACACACACACAAATACACACACATACACATATTCATAGACACACACATACACACATACACACACAAGCAGAATGTGAGTTAAGTAGTCCACTTATTATTTCAGAGTTGCCTTGTCTGTTACTAACCTACTGCTTACAAGGCCCGAATGCCATCAAATTGCTCTCCATGAATATTTTGGTCACCATGCCCGACAACCTTAAATGTTAACCCATAAACATACATGATGAAAATATTAGCAGTCCTGCTCAGTAAGCGTGGATGATGAGTCAAGGAAAATTCCTCTGAATTTTTTTAAAATCAGCTTAGAGAAATGACTTCAGGCAATGCGGTAACTGTGGACAAAACTGTCTATAAAAAGGGCCTAAAGTAGAAAACCAGTGGCACATCAGAAGTCCTTAAAAAACTTATTGCCACTGTCAGAACAAAACCTCATATCTTCAAAAAAGTAACTTTACAGGAGAAAGAAAAACATTTTGAATTTTCGGTGTAAGAAGATCGAAGATTTTATTATTTATTCTTTGGGAACATTACATTGATCCATGCACAGCGTAAACAGCAGCTGGCATTTTACAAATTACATTAAAAACGACAAAAACAGAGATACAAGGTTTTGCTCCAATGATATATTGCTTTCGGGAAATTTATAAAGTGCTGAGTCGTTAGTCTTCTGAAAGTCTTCTGAATGTGAATTTCTTACATATTCTTATATATATTTCTTGTTATATTATATTATATCAAACACTGAAAAAGTGACAAGTGTATTTGGACAACAGGAAAGTAAAAGTATAACTCACTAGAGGCTCTCCTGCTTTCTTGCGGATGCCGATCATTCTGACTGCGTCTGCCTGCATGAGGGCGTTGTTGACTGCTGCATCGTTACCCATCTCCACAGGGGGCGGAGTTTCATAGCATTTGGATGCCACCATGTCGTGGGCCTCCAAGAGAGACTGTGAGAAACAGAGGAAGAATTGAATAGGGGGAAGAGAAGAGAAGGGAAGAGAAGAGAAGAGAAGAGAAGAGAAGAG
>JBBPCZ010000148.1:7154226-7169548 GCA_037974445.1 Brycinus macrolepidotus | reverse complement strand
CCCCGGGTACACATGACTCTAGTAAGGATTAAGTGGTTACAGAAAGTGTGTGTAAGTGTGTATATATATATATATATATATATATATATATATATACACATGCAGATAAGTTCCTTCAGTATTGTGTGAGATAGATAGATATATTTTTTTTATCTCTCGCAGAATACCAAAGGTAGTAAAGAATTTATCTGCACTGAGACCATAACAAAGAAAGAACCAGCGCAAGAGAGTGTGAGGATAATTCTGGACTTATTGGGTCTGACACATTTAAAGCTTGTTGTGTATGAGAATAATCTTATCTCTGTAGTAACCGTACTGTCTAACATGCTAAAAAATGTTCATCTGTATGGCAAATGACTTCAGTTTAAGAATAACATTGACAGCACTCTGAGGTCTCCATGGTAACAAATTGTGATGCGTAAATGTGAAGAGGACAGAAAATGCTTTTTAAAGCCCCATTTTCTGTTGTGAGGACTTCATTTGGACTTGATGCGTTAACACTGACTACGGCTTTATTGTCAGTGGTTGGGGAATTGTATTTGAATTTCACTGCAACCACCGCATTAACCGCAGTTCCATTAGGTCGATTTCTGTGCCACCGTTTCGGTAGGGTCATTTTAGCCACTGGCTATTGGACGTACGACCAGATAGCCTGAGGCTGATGACCCTCTCTTAATCATCGAATATTTAAACTTAGCCGTCCCAGTTAGTTGACTCCGCCCTTGAGTTAAAAATAATGTGACCATACAAACCGAAACATTTCGGTGAACTTCAGTTTGCCTTATTTTTTTCCCCCTTTCTTAAAACCAGGTCAGACAGAGACCTGTTCCAGTAAGTGAATTGTGTATTGGCTTCATCTGTCAAAGACTGACACAGAACGCATGAGAAGCAGAGGCGTCTCTTTCAAATATAGTGATTTATTAGCACATTTATACTGTACAGTTAGTAACGTTCTCTGTTTGTGAATGTGGTTACAACACACGCGATGAACATAAATGGAGTAGGTCTATGTACACAGTAGGGGAGACTGCATGCACGGTGATTTCTCAACATGGCTGCATTCGGGAGGCCAGAACATTGCAGATCACAGAGATGTCCTGAACAGACCTACGAGCGTTTCTCATTTTTTAGATGAACAGCTACAACTGGTCTCCATGACACATCTACCCAGATATCTTGCAGTACTATCCCATCCTTTGGTGACCCACATATGGTAGAGTACAAACATTTGCCGTATTTATAACGCGATGGACTGCTGACAGTACTGTTTGACGAGGTCCGACGTCGTTGAAAAAAGTTGACTGGATGAGTACAGACACGTTCAGCTACACACACTGGCTGGCATCACCACATCGACGGGTCATCGTATCTGGTGGAAAAAGAGAGAAAAGAAAAAGATAAATATGATACTAACAGGTACTAAGCTTAAAAAAAAGGTGCCACAAGGGGCTCTTTGAGTGATGCCACGGAAGAACCACGTTCGTAAATGAGATGTGTTTTAAAGGTGTAAAGAACCTTCCCATAATGTAAAGAGGCTTTAACAGTTTAAAGATTCTTCCAACAACATTAACATTATAGAAGACTGTCAAGAAAGGTTCTTTAAGAAACCAACAATGGTTCTTGCTTGGTATCACACAGACAACTTTTTTTTGTCTCCTTTCATTAAAGACTGGTACATTTATAATATTTATAAAGCCCTAACACAGTTTTTCTGCATGTTGAAGGGAATGAAAAGGATTTTTTTTCCCCTTATTAATTTCACTATTATTTTCTTTCGATGCCCTCACAGTGCTGAAGATAAGCTCCCACCATCTTATTGGATTTTCTTTGTGCCTTTATTGGTCACACTTTGTGCATTGTTTGAGATGTTGAGGATGTTTGTGATTAAATGTTCCTTCTCCTTTTCTTTTTGTGGTTGTTTTTGTTCTATTTGTCTATTGCGGGGTCCATCGTCACTCACAGTCATTCTGAAATGCGCAAACTCTGACTTATATAAGTAAGTTAAGTACTTTCTTACTTACTCAGAAAGTCATACTGATGGACTGGAGGGAGAATACATGAAGTGTGCAGGCCTGTGCCAGTCTGGAAGGGACTTCCAAATCTTACCTGGACTGCTGTCGGGTCTCTGTGTCTCCAAACAGCAGGTTTGAGGTAAATGCATCAGCGTTCGACCTCTTCCCATACCTGACAGAGAAAGGGGGGGAGTGGGTGGGAGTTCATTTCTGAAGGCCAAGACTTAGCTTTTAAGCAACTGTCCACTTCATTTGCATTAAGTGCTCTGCATGGGTACTTTTAGCACTAATTATGCCCATAGCTGAATTTCTTTCTGTGCCTGGAAAATCCATTTCCCTTCCATTGTGCCTTTTTGCCCACTACCTACACGGTGTGATGTGTTTCTTAAACTGTGGCCCAGGAAAGCAATTAGGTGAATTAAGTAGTGAGTCCTTTTTCAGGTTCATTTGGTGAAGCCTAACAATTTGTGGAAGAACTTTCAGAGGGTCTGCGTCATTGAAGATACACACATATGCTCACAGTTTCCCTGGTACATAAGAGTCACGTTTTCACAAACGTAAGTCTTTCCCAGAATTAAGGGTGACCACTTTTTTTTCATCTGTCAAAGAAACGCAATTAAATTCCTCTGGCACCTAATTTCACAGTCGACGTCTTTGAAAAAGTGACAGACCTGTGTTTAACAGAAGCTAATCTTTAAAGCAGCGAGTGGGAGGCTCTTAATTAGAAAATCAGCAGGGTATTCTCTGTGGATTAATACAGGCCTCTTAGAGGCACAGAAACAAAAAACTGCATTAACTCCGCAACAACAAACGCAATTATGACTCAGGTTACTCTACACTGTAAAAACATTTATTTGTTGTTTTGTCTCCAAACTTCAGTTGAATGTGAACAGCAACACAGGTTATGTTCTCTGAACCTGTTTGTCAGTCTGACTGGACAAAAGAGGAAAAGTTACAGGAACCTAAACTCTAACAAATGTGGAAGTATAACAAAAACAATATTACAGTTTAAGTTCAATACAGCAAATAAATCTATCCTGGAAGGTTTGTAAGAATCTCTACATATTAGATAATACATACATATATATATTGTCCTCTGCAAACCTACTGCCCCCTTACAAAAGAGATCAATAATTACACTACGAACAAAACAATGAGATTTCCAAACAGTAATCTAATAATATAAAAATAATAATCTAGAAATAATAAACTACTGTTTATTATTACACAGAGGCTCTTAGAGTCATGGCGATTGATACAAAGGGCACAGACCAAAGATCTCCCTGCACGTGCCTTTAACCTACTAAACACTTATAGAGTAGACTAGATAGTTATTATTTACTGTACGGTTCTTAAATGCAGTAATGCAGAAATTCCCGTAGTATTAGATCTTCTCCGTGAGATCTATTTACAGTTGTAACATTGTTGCAAGTGCAAAAAGACCAGTTGTGCCAAAAGTGTTTATTATTATTACTATTATTATTATTATTATTATTATGATGATGATGATGATGATGATGATGAATGGTCAGGATGTCCCACCTCTGCCTCGTGATGAGGTTGATGTAGTGCCTCAGGGCAGAGTAATACTTGGCCAGCTCCTCGGCGGGCGCATCCTCTCCCGGATTGTCCGGCTTCGTTGGGTATCCATCCGCCAAAACTGCCAGACACAGCAGGAGCGTGCAGGCAGCCCAGGTGAAGAGAACAGAGAGAGGAGGACGCATCACTGAGAAAGAGAGAGAAAGAGAGAGGGAGAGAGAGAGACAGAGACAGAGAGAGAGAGAGAGAGAGAGAGAGAGAGAAAACAGGTAAAAAAGAACAAACAAACACACACACACACACACACACATATGTGTGTGGGTCGCAGAGCCCAGAAGGAACACACACACTTTTTGGTAAATACATGACAAATTAAAACCATCAACACAAACTTATAGGATTAATAAAACAATCAAAAATACTAAAAAAAAAAAAAAAAGGCCAGTAAAACTTCTTGAGAAAAAAAATGAACAAGCAGTTGCAGTTGCAGTTGAGGGCTAAAGAAGAAATGATAACCAAAAGATGTTAAATGTGTATTAAATTTTATGTTAAATTTGTATTTGAAACATGCATTACAAACATTATTTTAAAATAATACACCTAGAAATAGATCAAAAATGTAGCTCGATATTAACAAGACTACTTTTTTGAGAATTACTTACAAAGCTGTAAAGACGTTTCTACCTCTGGTTGGCTTAGAAAATAATATGAGATGTGAAGTTTTATAAACTTCTGAGGTTTAGTGAAGCTGTCCAGAGGAGAAAAGTTTCTAGTTTCTAACAAAAATGACCACAGAAGAGGAGTTCTGTACCTGGCAGTGGTCTGAGCTGCAGGTGGTCTTCTGCGGAGGAGGGCTCGAGGTTTTCAGCTTCTTCTGAATCGTGTCTCACGCTTCACGGCACTTTTATAGCTGGAAGAGGAGGAGGAGGAGGAGGAGGAGGAGGAGAAGGAGGAGGAGGGTGAGCATCAGCAGTCCAACGTCATGGGTTAAGAGCTGTGGCATCATCCACTCTTACGTTGGTTAAACAGCTAATTAGAAAAGGCTTTTTTGTGCAAATCATCAAAACGTTTCTAATCGGATTACATGAACACGTCTGTTCAGTCACGCTGGAGACGCACGTCGTGTGAGCACCTGGTTCATACTTGTAACTATTCCAATGAATCTGTTTCCAGCCACTAGAGTATCTTTTAGATACATCAGTATTATTATAATACCATCATTTTCTAAACATGTATTTTATTTCAAGACTGAATTCAGACTTACATTTCCCAAGCTACACTATATGGACAAAAGTATTGAGAGCCCTGACTATTACAGCAACAGGGACTTTAAAGACGTTGCATTCAAATACATAGTCTTTAATATGGAGTTGGTCTCCCCTCTGTGGCTATAACAGCTTCCACACTTCTTGGAAGGCTTTCCACAAGATTTTGGAGTTTCTGTGGGAATCTGTGCCCATTCATTCTGTAGAGCATTTATGAAGATGGGGTTGAGGTCAGGGCTCTGTGCGGGCCAGTCAAGTTCTTCCACTCTGAACTCATCCAACCATGTCTTTATGGACCTTGCTTTGTGAACTGGGACACAGTCGTGCTGGAATAGACATTAAGATTGTCTTTCACTGGAAGTAAGGGGACTAGCCCAAACCCTGAAAAACAGGTGTGTCCCAATACTTTTGTCCATATAGCGTATTTAAAAATGTTGTTATGGGGGACTTCTGAGTGGCACAGTCGTCTAAGCCTTGGCCCTGTCTTCAGCAGCTTGAGCCCTGGTTATGATGAGTTCAAGCCAGAGTGATGCCACAGTCATCCCTTACCAGAAGTCCATGAGAGCACAACTGGCTTCCAGGGGGGGCTGGACGCCCCCCATCCCGTGTCAGATGATACACGCAGTAGTTCAGAAAGGTGCAGTGTCTGGCTTCATGTAACTTGGAGGAAGCATTTACTAGCCTTCACCCTCCCGGTGTTAGTCTCTTCTAGATAAGAGATGGAACTGGACGTGACTCAAATGGGGAGACAATTGGGTGGGTTCTTATAAAGATATATAAATTTGCCTTCTTCCTGAGAAAATGTTGGTAAATGTGGTGTATCTCATTTAAGGTACACAAATGGACTTAAATACCTTTGAGGGTATATTTACATTGTACCTTAGGAGCAAAAGTGTAGCTGTATTGTGCCCTTTTTTGTGACAGGGAGGTCCCACAGACTATTGCTTGTTTATTCCTCATTCCACTTATTACATAATATAAAAAACCTTGGCGTGTTAGTACCCTTGTAGCATCTCGTTGCCCTGAGGCAACAAACCAAAAGGGGTCTTACTGCACAATGTTGCCCCAAGGCAACAAATGAAAAACTACAATTTTAGTATATAAATAAAGACAAAAAGTGTCTTTACTCAATCAAATATGCTTCTTCAAATATTCATGTGCATCACAGATATTTTTTGTACAAAATTATTTAAATTTAAACATGTTAAAAAGTGAAATTTATCTTACCTTCTGCTAGCAGTGTGTCCAACCCAGCTATTGGCTCAAAAAGAACTGTTCCACCCCCAGACGTAAGGTCAAACCTACGCTCACCTCAAATTTCATGTGATGTGATGTTTCATTTTAAAAAAATTTAAGGGGCAGTGTATGGGCCAAAATAATGGTTTGTTGCCTGAAGGCAACACCATGCCATAGAGGGTTAAGATTCAGTCACTAAAAAGAGGTTAAAGGGGGCATTTGGCAGATGCCCTTATCCAAAGCAACTTACAATTATTAGTTACAGGTATAGTCCCCCTGGAGCAACTGAGGGCTAAGTATCTTGTTCAAGGACACAATGGTAGAAAGTGGGGGTTTAAACCTGTGACTTTGTGGTCATTGGGTTCACAAGCAAGTGTTTTACCCACTAGGCTACAACCACCCTTGGATACTACATGTATCCAGGCCTGGACAGCAAAAAGTATAATATACATATGGAGTTCATGATATACAGCTTATGGCCAGATCTGAAGGCAGTGGTGGCCGTGGCTGTATGGTCTCTGTGAATCAAGACAACTAGAGCCATATGGCGAAAGACTAAGCAAAGCCTAGTTTGTCAGTCACAATGGACCTGTCACAGTGCTATATTTGCTATAGATGTATCCCGGCATTTATCACAAAAGCAGTTATCATGATATTAGCTACTGTTTAAATTGGCACTTAAAAATCATGACTGTGTGTCACAAACATCAGAGCAACACAACTAGAAAGAATTGAAGTGATGAATAGGTCAAAGCTGAGTGTGTCCTTCTAGGTTGAAATTATTGTACCATTTGTGAGAGTAAGATACAAAAACAGCCTTCTGTTGGTTGGATGATAAAGGTGACTCAAGCAATTTACAGCTATTATAATGGTGACTCTATCTGTATCTATGGTCGGAGCTAACAGGTTAAAACCAGGGCTCATCCATGATTTGAACCCGGGACCTCTCGCTCTCTATTTGGGAAAAATAATTCCCCAAATATTGTACATTTTATTATGTTTGCCATGTTCATTGCTTCCACCGAACAATGCTAATGTTAGATTTTTCAACTCTAGAGGTGTTTGGAAGTAAAGAAATGTGGTTATAGGAGCTCAACAGTTTAGGGAGGTGATCCATCCACAGTGAAAGCTTGCTAGATTTTGAAAGAATCCTTGCATTCTGAAGGGTAATGTCAATGGAAGTTGAAGATATAGGATTTCTGGGCTGATGAAAAAGGTTCAAGGATGAAGGTTACTTTATTGCCATCAGCAGCTGTGTACACATACATAGTGTGATGAGACAGCTGGTACAAGACTTAGAGTGCAAATTACGACAGAGACAATAGACAACACAATAAATATACACAACAACTGTTACAGTAGTGTAGGTAATAGTATAGTGTAGACACTATGTAAACCTTCCAGAATGACTAGTATTGCACCATAAGTATGATTATTGCACAGGAGGCAGTTAGCGGCATTGAGCAGGGGATGACAAAAACAATACAATAAATAGACAATATAGCAATGTGACAGTAGTGTGAATGGGATGTAAATCCAAGACAATACTGTAAATAGACAATAAAGCAGTGTAACATAAAAGTGGGAAGCGTATGTAAACCTTCCAGAATGAATAATATTGCACCATACGTATAATATTGCACAAGAGACCGTTAGCAGCATAGAACCACATTGAGGAAGTGTAGATCATGGCTTATTAAGTCAAGTGACAGGAAATAAAAGTGTCTGTAGTGGCAGTGAACAGAGGTAAAGTAAAGTGCAAGTGCTATTGAAAGTCCAGTGTGTTATATGAGAAGTATATACAGTACAAAGTGAGGCAGTTCACTGAAATATACTTGGTTAACCAGGGACTAGACATTTATGCGCGTTCAGAGTTCTGATGGCCTGCGGTATGAAACTGTTAAACAGTCTTGCAGAGCCAGCGCGGAAAATTCGATACCATTTGCCAGACAGTAGAAGAGAGAAGAGTCCGGATAACAGGTGAAAACAGTCTTTCACAATGTTACTGGCTCTGTTAAAGCAGGGGGTTTGGGAAAGCATATGTTCCGTACAATACATTTCAATAAGTACTAGATTAATGCTTAAGCTTCTCAAAGCGACTGGTCTTCACTTGGTGTTCAAAGAGAGAGCGTGACTCTGCTGATCGGACACCCAGTGAAAGTTGATTTCACCACTTGGGTGCCGGAATAGAGAAGAGTCTTGATGCTTGTCTTCCATGCATTTAAAGGAAGGCAGGTCAAGCCGCGATGCACGTGTAGCTTGAAGGGCTTTAGGTACGGATCAGACTTCGACCCTTCAGGTATAGATTTGACATCTGGTAGGTAGAAGCTGGTCCACCTTGTAGACAAGTATCAGGGTTAAATCTGATACAGGCAGCTGCAGGAAGCCAGTGAAGGGAATGCAGCAGCAGAGTGACATGTGTTAACTTAGCTAGATGGTGGACAAGCTATATTGGTGCATTCTGAATCAGTTTTAAGGCCCTGGTGATCCACAATGGAATACCAGTAAGGAGTGAATTGCAGTAGTCAAGTTTTGAGATGACACGAGACTGAAAAAGTACCTGAGTGGCCTTCCTAGACAGAAGGGGTCAAATACTCCAAATGCTGGAGAGGCCACATGACTGAAAACTAGGTTACTGATGCTTGCTGCTATTTCAGCATTGGATGGGAAAGTGACGACAAATACATATAAATATAAAGCATTATAGAAAGAGAATAAGTGATGTTACCTATAAATGACATAAAAACTAATGGAGTTACCTTAGTTATCTAGTGTTAGATGTGGATTTGTGGCAGGTAAATGTTTGACAATTGTTTTGATCAATATGATTTGTTTAGGTTTTGCATAGGAAACTCTCAAATAAGTGGTATTACCTCCAAAACACTGTAAATGAAACACTGTCATATCAGTTACACAAGAATACAGTAAAACTAGCATTTACTTTCGACTGCTGTTGTGTCACTGTATAGCATTAAAGAATTTAAATTCTCTGGGTCCAGAAAATAGTGGCATGGTCATAGCATCAATAGTTAGGGTAAAAGAGGGCTATCAAACTACACAGACCACAACTTCACACAACTACAATCTGTAATTGTAAAATTACAAACTGCACCTGCAGTTGTCTGGGTACAGTATGTGAAAGTTTAGGCACCCCTGGTCAAATGACATATTAACTTGATTTTCTAAGTGCAAAGAAGTTACTACAGCATCTGCAAAGGACAAACTTAAATATGATGTACATCTACAATTTTACATGAACTGTTCTGAAAAAAAAACTGTTAGGTGCCTAAGATTATGACTTCAGCCAAAGCATAGAAAAGAGAACAATATTACTAAGTACTGCCTGAAAGGGCATATTCTTTTGTTGATTAGAAAATCAACAAAATGTGTAATTTCTTTCTCTCTCTCTCTCTCTCTCTCGCACACACACACACACACACACACACACACATATATATATATATATATATATATAAGGTATTAAATAGGGGGCTAACAAATAATGCAGAGAAATGGATGGACTATAGTCTGTAACTGTAAAACACAAAGTGCACATATATGATCTTTGCTTTATCCATGGCAAGTAAGTATATATATATATATATATATATATATATATATGTTTAAAGTTGTAGTCTGTAGTCCATCTGTTTCTCTGCATCATTTGTTACCCCCCTTTACCCTGATTATGGTATGATACCTATGGTATCACCATGTCATTATTTTCTGGACCCCCACAAGGTCTTATTTGGGTGGTGGATCACTCTCAGTATAACAGTAACACTGGGATGGTCGTGGAATGTGAGCGTGTGTGTGTGTGTGTGTGTGTGTGTGTGTGTGTGTGTGCTGCACGCACACACACACACACACATACACACACACGACTACCATATCAGTGTCACTGCTGAGGATGATCCACCTCCCAGATAATACCTGCTCACTGACGATCCTGCTGGGGTCCTGACCATTGATGATGGGGGTAAAGGAGTTGACAGATGATGCAGAGACACAGACAGACTTCAGTAAAGTACACCTTTGTGGTATTTTGAGTTGATAAAGTGGTCTGTCAGTGTAGATGTGAGGGAGGTGTGTCTAGTATCATCAACGTGAGTGGTGTTTGTACCTTTAATTTTCAGCAATTTTTGGCAATTATTTTTCCACATGTGCTTCAGGGAAAACGTTTTCAAGCAATGTCATGTCGTTTCCTTCAATGCACACCCTTCAACATTACCGAGTATCATTACTACTGCTAGAGCTGTGGCTAAGATTGCAAGCCCAGCAGCTCCCTCTGCTAACACTAATACTGAGCCTTCTGCTTTTGCAACGCTTTTGTTCTGTGATTGACATAGTTTTATTTTTTTTCCGCCCGCTTTATCATGGAAACCAGTTAATTATTCATAAAAGAGTTATTGTTACAACAACATAATTACATTGTACTGCAAATCTGCCCAGGAGATGTAAAAAAAAAAAAAAAAAAGTTACATAATCACTAGTTTCAGGAGACTGTTTTGAGGTCCTTCCAGCTAAATGAAGAGTTTAAAATGTCAACATTATTTCAGAACACTATTTTCAGAAATAATTTGCCTGTGATTGCCGTATTTTAAAGGCTTATTCAGTACAGCAGCAAAACATCAAACGTCCCCATTCTCTTAGAAATTAGCGCCTGTTCCTGTTCCTGCTCTGAAATGGTCAATTAAGATACGTTTATAGTTCTGCTGAGTGTGGGTGGGATTTAAAAGGCTGTGTATTGGAAGAATAGAGGGGAAAGTGAAGGCAAGACACAAACATAAAAACACTGTGACAAGGCCTGGGTCCTCTAGTGTTGTGCCTCCAGGTGCTCAAGTCACAGGTCATGACGAAGGTTTGATGAAACTCTAATGAAACCTCCTGCATCTCCGTCTGACCAATAAAATCATGTCACGGCTGTGTTACAAGCTGCCAGTCAAAGCAATGCTGCCCAGGAGGCCAGAGCGAAAAGGGACAGGGAAAACACCAGCACCTGTCACTTTCCACACACACACACACACAGACACACATAGTGCTGTCATCATCATTATCACATTAAGACACAGTGACCTGAGTGACCTTTGAAGTGAGAATTCCTCCACAGGGTTCGAGGGGTTTTATTAGAATTTTGAAAACCAAAAAACCCTCTGAACCCTTGAAAACCTCAGAAGCTTATATATGACATCAAACATCATTTTCATTTATGTTTAAGGAGTTTCCTTTATGTTCAACGTTTAATGTTGGAGATATTAGATCATGTTCTCGCTCCAGGCAAGTAAACTATAAAAGCTGTTCCTGTTATAAGATCCATAATGTATTTCTCTCAGGTTGAATTGATTGGTGAATCAATCAGCAATAAAGCTGTAAGACTGCAGTTTATATAGTTCTAAGCAAAAAGTTTGCGCGCCACTGGTCAAATGACGTTTGAAGTGAAAATAAGTACAGCAGGGGTGTCTAATTTTATCCACAAAGAGAAGGCGTGTCTACAGGTTTTCATTTGAACAAAACAGGAACACACATGGTTTAATTAGGTGGCTTCAGTCTTCAAACAAGTGATAATGTGGTCTCCTGCTTTATTGGAATAAAAGCCGGCAGTCAGCTGCTGTGCATGGACCTGTGCAAAAGTTATAGCCCATTTTATTTGTTATATTTTATTTTTTTCAGTACGGTAAACTCAGTTTGCAGGAAAACGCCATATTTCAGTGTGTTCTCTGTAGAAGATGTGTATTTAAAGACATCTGAGACCACACTGGAAATCTGAGATGGTTTTCATTTCCATTTAAATAAACAACATGAAGTTTTAGAATTTTGAAAAATGTCAAACAAAGTAAAGTCATGAGTACAATGATGGAGAAACAATTCAAGATTCTGGACAGCTTTTAGTACATTTAAATGTAAGCAAACTTGTGACACTGACCGTGTTAAGGACTTTGAACAAAAACGGCACTTTTTTTAAATTTCATCCTTTTTTCTAAAGTAAACATGATATAGAGGTTCTATACGAATTTAAGTTGTTTTTTTTTTCTAGAGGTAATCCAAAAACCATTTAAAACCTTTATTTTTAAGAGTGCTCTCACAGTTCACTGTTCACCGTGTTACTACTCATAATCCTGTGCCAGGACCAAGAGTGAAAAACACTGGATTTTCAAAACCTTATAATATCATCCTTTCATCACAACATGCTTTTCTCAAGCGTGCAGTGACATAATAGAGCAGAAGGGTATGTGCTAATCTAATTGCTCTGATCTCCCATGAAGGAATTTGAACCTGTAACCTTGTATGTTGGTATGTTGAGGTAAAATGGTCCATGGAGTCACTGTGTACCTCAGCTTTTGCAATTCTTTTTATTTTCATCTTCACTGTGTTATGATTCTCAACAGCAGATCAACTAAAAAAAACAAATGTACACAATTTTAGTTCAAATGTAGACATGTTTGGTCTCTGGAGTTTCACATGTGACCTGCGTTATGTTGGTGACAAATAATGGAAGCTTATTCTCGACCAGCTAGCATGGTGCAAGCTGCATACCCAAACACTTGCCACAAAGGTAGACCTTTAAGTATAGAACAGGTTTGTTTATGTGGTTTCTGACACTGTAGAGATACTATTATCTATACAACTGGACAAAGTACTTTTAAGACAGTGTCTACTGCTGTTTTCAGCTGGGTAACCAATTATCCTCCATTTTTGTATATGCAACAGTGTAACATAGTGCAGAAAACAACAACAGCGAGTCTATTCACAGTCACTATAACAGCAAAACCTTCTGGATTGATCAATAGGGCATGCGCCGTAACAGGACTCGTCTATGATTTGAATCCAGGCCTACTTGCCCCCCAAAATAAAAATCTTACCTCTAGACCAACAAGCCAAGCACAGACACAATCCTCATGCTGTCAAACTTACTTAGGTCATTTTGTTCTTCAGTATTTTTTTGACACATTTTTGGTCGGTGATTTCATATACTTACCCTTTACCAACCCACATGAAACTTGGCATGCTTGTAGCCCCACGTGGCTGTTATGGAATTACGCTTTGTGTCTTACACCTTTTTCACAAGCACCCCTGAATTGGGGTAGGCACAAAATACATTTAGGCCAATAGTTAGACAACTGTTTTGCCAAAAATTACAAAATTTGTATGGCAAGTTGGCGTCTAGGAGGCACATGACCCTAACTCATTACAACTCCTTTGAAATAGCACCATACACTGAATAACATCAATGCAAAAATCTAGTGCTTCACTATCACGTAATGATGTAATGGTTCAAACTTTACAAAAGATGACACCATGCATCACTTCCCCATTCTTTGGAAGCATGTTGTGAAATTTTTCCCATAAGGGACGCTGCAACTGACAGATTTCAGTATCTTGAGGACTTGAGCTTTTGTAAAATTCTAATGATCCTCTTTCACTCGTTGATAAAATCATTCAACCTCTTGCTACTTCGGCCAGTTCACACATTCTGCCCATTAATCTGTTGTTACTCATAGCAATGTCTAGTTCTTCCTCTGCTTCTTGTTCTTCTTCAATCATTCATTCATTATCTAAGCCGCTTATCCTTAGCCAGGGTTGAGGGAAGCTGGAGTCTATCCCAACGCTCATATGGCAAAAGGGCAGAGAAACATCCTGGACAGTCTATTGCAAGGCAGGCACACAAACACATTTATGCCCACAGTCACACCTAAGGGCAGTTTAGCATCTCCAATCCACCTGATGTGCATTTCTCTGGACTGTGGGAGGAAACCGGAGCACACGGCTGAGATAGATATGTTAATCAGTTTAATGTTATTCACCCATTTAAAATACAGTGAGAAGAAAGCAACATTCATCTATACATTAAATAAAACTAGAACTGGAGAATTGGTCAGTGGTTTTCCAGGATCACTAAGGAACGATTCTGGTGGCAAAAGGTTTTCCTATTTAAATGTTTGAATTCAGAGAACAGGGATCCGCCAAGAACCATCTTTTCAAAAAGTGCACATATGTTTTCAAAGGGACATAAATGTGTATGTGATTCTGTGTGTTTTCATGTGATAATAATGGGCTTTAGTGGCAGGTCCATCAGACAATCAAGGCACTTTAAGTTTCTTAAATGCATCAGAGTTGTTTGGAGAAATCGCACACACCATTCTCTGACTCATGTCTAATTACCTTTGTCATTACCTCTCTTTCTTTCCCTTTTTCTCCTATAGGCCTCTTTTTTCCCTCTCTCACTTCTTAAACCCATTACATAAAAAGCAGTTGCATTAAAAATGGGAGTTATAGAAACACAGAATGTGTGTCTATGGTGATGAGAAAGCAGGACTAATCCTTCTCTACTCATCAATTTCTTTTCTTTCTCTCTGGGTTACAATATTTAAATATTGTAGTAATGAATGCTTCTCCTAAAACTCCTTTCTATGACTATGACGTTATTTCCCATGAGTCGTGAAGGTATATTTAACAAACCACATGTGTAATTGTATGCAAAGGTTTGGGCCTCCCTGGTCAAATAACATGTTTTGTTAGGTTAAAAGAAGTTAATAGAAGATCTGCATGGAACAAACTGAAACATTACACATTTCTACATTTTGTGGTAAAGTCTCATGGATTATTTGGCTTTCCAGAGAGTAATAAATGATGCACCCATTCAAACCTCATGCTATGCACTAAACAGTCTTGGGCTCACCTGAGCAGCTGACTAAGGATATGAAACTAAAGATGATTGTCTCTTACAAACCAAGTGATCTAAATAATTCCATCTTGTAATTTTCACTATCCAAAGTGTTGTTTAAAGGTAGAAGTAAAGGAGAACTGTTGAAGTCAAGACAATAAACCTTTAAAAAATGCTTGTTGATTAGCTCAGCTATGCAAAACAAAACCCCCAAATCACTTCCAAGGACCAACAGGGAAGATTTGGCTGGCTTAGGTAGATTGATGCACTGGCCCGCTGTGCAGTGTTGTGGCACAAACACCATCTTTTCATGGAAGGCTCATCAGAGGGTAATCTTAACTGTGATAACTTTACCGAAGTGATTGTCTGAAGTACACTATATGGACAAAAGTATTGGGACGCATGACCATTACACCAACAGGGACTTTAATGACATTGCATTCAAGTACATATACTTTAATATGGAGTCGGTCCCCCCTCTGCAGCTAGAACAGCTTTTACTTTGCACAAGAGTTTGGAGAGTTTCTGTAAGAATTTGTGCCCATTCATTCTGTAGAGCATTTATGAGGTCAGGCACTGATGTTGGACGAGAAGGTCTGGCTCGCAAT
>JBBPCZ010000148.1:7141235-7154126 GCA_037974445.1 Brycinus macrolepidotus | reverse complement strand
AGCAATACTATATGGACAAAAGTATTGGGACACATCTGTTTTTCAGGGTTTGGGCTAGGCCCCTTACTTCCATTGAGGGGCCTAGTCCAAACCCTGAAAAACAGATGTGCCCCAATACTTTTGTTCATATAGTATGTTTCTAAGTGGAGCATTCAAGGAGTGTCTAATTCAGCTTGTACTAAAGTCCTAAATAGTACCTTTGGGACACTGTAAACAGTTTATTTGATTTTAATCGGAGGGTCATTAGGTTTAGGATCTGTAAGTACATAAAGTATTACTTTCATTACAGTGGCTAAAGGGGCTTTCTGAACAGCTTCTGTGCACCATCAGCTCCTGATACCCTTCACTGATTTACTCCCCTCATCCATTTGTACGTTCATGAGATTTTGTCACAGCCGATTACGCTTATTACGATGAAGTATAATTAAGACATTTTCGCCATGGTTCATTGATCTTTCCTTTTAAAACACTTGTTTAGTGCAATCATATTTTTTTTAAGTATGCAAGGATAAGAAACATCATGATACATTCTGTGAAAGTCAGGTGACAACTGGTGCAGAATCTCCTTTATTATGAAAACAAAACTGGCTGATTGTTTTAATTAGTTTCTCCTAAACTGTGCAAAGGTGTACGAGTTTAAAAGTTGTCAAGAGCTGGCCTGTCACTTAAGGTCTGCATTACATAAAATTAATGCAGTGAAATCATTAGAAGTAACTGCAAGGAAGAGCAGTCATCAGAGCAGTGTCATCAGATAACACCTACAGAGCAGAGTGTTTTTCTTTCTTTCCTCATTCTGTTATTTGCTTCATGATGAACTGTGTTGTGACAGAAGCATACATTTAACTTTAATTTTAATTCAATGATTCATGACTTTTTTAACTCTAATTTTAACTGTAAAAAAATGGCCTAATGTCTCTCTTTGATCCTTTAACCAAGAGTGGCATTCTTTCTGTTCAGCCAGACTAATTTGTTAGTGGCAAATTGTAAGGATGTTCGCTGTGATGTTAATGAGAGAGAAAAATTGCTTAAACAGTCGTTGCATATTGTTTCACTTTTTACCTGAACAGGCGGAGAACAAGAGGCGGGAGGGAGAGAGGGAGAGAGAGAGAGAGAGAATCCTGATTGGTCTCTCTTTGTGATCAGCAGACACAAAGAAAACTGGATGGGCTTTACAGTTGATTTCAGTTCAGTTTAGTGTCCTGTGGCAGTCCGTTCTAAAAAGAAAACTTCAAAAGAAATAGAATAGCTGCTGCCATCGAAATATTTAACAAGGAATATACATACATGTGTGTGTGTAGAGAATGAGAGAGAGAGAGATAGATAGATAGATAGATAGATAGATACATAGATACATAGATAGATACATAGATACATAGATACATAGACATACAAGTCAAGTCAAGTAGGTGTTTATTGTCGTTTCAACCATATACACAGCACACATGAAACAACGTTTCTCTTAGACCACGGTGCAACACATAACAATAACAGAAAGAACACAAGATATGACACGTGTATACACACGTGTGTGTGTGTGTGTGTGTGTGTGTGTGTGTGCATAAGTAAGTAAAGTGGCATTTAGCAGACACCCTTATCCAGAGCATCTTGTGTGTATTTATGTCTTTAAGAAGTTTCCAGATGTGATCCATATGTGTTCTTTCATAATCAAACTTCCTGTATTCCGTCAACTCTTAGAGGCTGACTGTCCTGCCTCCCTAAATGAGTTTCTGAAGGTGGGATGTGAGCTGTAAACTGAGCGTTTATGCAGAAAACTTGTTCTTGTAAACCTGAACCAAAAGTACAAATGAAATCCTAAGGTGTGTCTCAAACATTGTTCTCATTTCACACTTTACATGCTACACTACTGAACACACCTGTACTGATAGAGTCCTGTTGTATACACACATCGCACAGTTGGTTACTCATTCCAACCTATTGCTCATATTGTCTCTTTTGGCATAATCATGTAGCCATCCTATTTATTTAATCTGTAACACACTGCACAGCTTGTACATTACATTTCAAGAATGTCTATTTTTCATTTGGATCTTTTATTTGATATTGTTTTTTTTATTATTCTTGTATTCTTTTATCTTGTATGTTTGCACCAAACACCAAAGAAAATTCCTTGTATATGTGAACATCCATGGCAATAAACTGTGTTCTGATTCTGATGCTCCGTAGTGCTGTAGTGAGTTGTTTGGGACGCGGCCGGTTTGGTCGGGCTGTGTTTATTGGGACGCGGCCCCTCCTTCGCGGCGGCCATTTTCTGAGTAACCCGGAGAGACACAGGGGGCACTGGAGACAGAGCTTAGGTTCCACTTTTTGTGTAAAAAAACCTTGGTAAATTGCCATTTTTTAGATTTGTACAATGAGTGACATAGAGGACGGGAACTTTGAGGGTAGAGTAAGTAGACCTTTGTTATTTATATGTGTAATTTCAATCATTTTACTTCTTCTTTACCCTCTTTTCTCTTGCTCAGCCCCTCTGTGCTGTTTGGCTAGCTGTTACTATCTTGTGTTTTCAAGCGTTAATAACTCACGCCGTTTTGTAAAAATTCAAGTGAAGCATTAAAGCATAATTTAAATAAGTAAATAACTTTAGTTTGCTTCGCTAGACCTTTTTAATCATTAAAATATCTGCAGTCCGCGGTGTCGTGTTTACATAGTTAGCCTGTTAGCTTAGCTTAGCTTAGCTTTTAGCTCTCAGGAGAGGTTTTAGGTTTCGTTTTGACTTATAAAGCTCATACTTGACTTTTAACTGTTAGTTAAGTCTTCTAACTATTGTATTCTCTTTATGTTGAACACGGCAGTAATGTAAATCTGGGAGATAAGTTCGTGACATTAACGAGATGAACAGCTTCAGCTCTAGTGCAGGTTGTGCTTCTTTCTGGGCCTTTACAGTTTCAGTTCTGGAGGACTGAATTTACTGTTGAACTTTAGTCTACTGTTTACATTAAACATGACTCACTGAATTAAGAGTTTGATCATTAGCTTATATAAGGAGTTTTTATGAGCACATAGGTTTTCAACAGAAAATAACTAATATGATTATTGTAATAATAAAGCTTGTTTTTTAATTGTCATTTCACTTGTTTCATATAAAAAACGAAATTTGTCCTAAGTCCCAGCGGCATATATGTAATACTCGATAGATCAAATACAATAAATCATAAGTAATAATAAGTGGATAGCGGAGTTGCGTTGTGATGTGCTTATTATTGGTTTTCCTTATGAAATCATTTATTTTTAATTTATAAACATACTTGAATGATGTCGTCCTACAGTAATTAACTGTCCACCCTTGTCTCAATTTGTAAGATTTTTATTTGACCTCCAGCTAATGCATAAATCCACCTAAAGTCAGCAAAAGTTACAAAGGCCGTGTTTATCTGCTGCTTCTAAGCTCTTTCCGATTTCTCTCAAGACCTCTTCATACTCTTATGTTTATTTAATATGAATGTTGATTTGTTTTATTTTATTTTATGCATTTTATTGGAATGATGAACAATTATAGTTTGTGTAAATTACAGTATGTAAAATGTGTTTGAGGAGGAGTTGGAAGAGCTGAGTAGTTCAGGACTCCGTTTTCCAAATCTTCCATGATCTTAATTGCTCTGAATGTTCTTTTTTCATTAAGGTTATTGGTCGTGAAGGAGTTGGAAGAGTTAAGGCCAAGAATGTGGAAGAATATCCAAGATAAAAGAAGGCTTTTGAAAATGTGTACAGAGCAGACGGTTAAATGGGAAGGGGAAAAAAGAACGGAAGATCGAGTCAGATAGAAGCACACTCGTGTTATGTGTCTAAGCAGGAAAAGAGGTTTCAAATTTGGGTGAAGAAATGAAAAGGAAGGAGAGGAAAAATGAAAACTGAACAAATGAAGACCGAAGAATGATAAAATGCCCGAATGAAAGGAATAGCGTTAAAAGAAAACAGAAGATTGAATGTGTCCATAGGTTAAGTAAACGCCCAGTGTATGTTCCAAGTGTCTGTAAAAACACCCTGTTTATTATTTGATGTGCATGTTGACTGTGCTTTTTAATGTAGTGATCCAGATCAAGAAAATCGTAAGGAATTAAGAATGTTTAATATTATTGTTGATTGTATGAATAATGTAATTAATATATAAGAAGCTTATTTGTTCAGTTTTATTCTAACACTTTTCTCCACAGCTGTAAAAGTGTATATAAGTGAGTGTGTAAGAGGCAGATTGTTTTGTAACTCTTTGTTGTAAATGGCACACCTTCATTACTGTAATACTAGGAATCCCACTCACCTTCCAAGTCGGAGCGGGGAAGCCCAGTTCATGCTAAATCTGACAGCAGGTCGGGCTCTCCCAGCCCATCCCGAGCTTCCAAGCGCTCAGAGTCCAGATCCCGCTCCCGCTCCAAGTCCAGGTCAGTCCAGAAAAAAAGAAAGTGCTGTTTGTAGAACTGTAAGTTGTTCTGTTCTGAGTTCAGAAACAATAAAAGAATGTAGCGGATATTGTGACACAAAAAGCACCATCCATTAATAAGTTTTCTGACTTTCCTTCTTGTTAACAGATCTCATTCTCGCCGTCACTCCAACCGCCGTTACAGTCGTTCCCGCTCTCACTCCCACAGGAAGAAGTCCCGCTCTCGCTCCTACAGCCCGGACTACCGGCGCAGGAGGAGCCAGAGCACTTCGCCCATGTCCAACCGCCGACGCCACACAGGCAGCCGGGTGAGTGCGAAAGAGATCCTTGAAGTGCTAAGAGCTTTCACTTGTTGCACAGACATTTTAACTAACATTCAGAGACAGTGTTGCTTCATTTATACCTTTATAACATTTATACGTCTGTTGTTAACATGAAAAACTTTTTGTCCAGATGAAGCCAGAGTATAAAAGTAAGACACACAATAATGTATAACAGTGACAGTTTTTACTTATATTAGCCAGCATGTTTTCTCCAGTTTTTTATGTTGGCATCAGGTAAGTAATTGCAAGTTATTTTTGTCAAACCATGCCATAAAACCAAGTTTTTAAATTGATTTTGTTTTTATTTAATTGATTTTTCTGTTTTCTGGCTTCTGACATAACCTTGGCATTAAGTCAAGAGCCCAAATTGACACGGCTTTGGACCTTGCCAGTTTGCGGAGGTGGTGTTTAGGCTAGTGAGAAGTCAGACTTCTGCTGGTTTTACAAGTACTGTTTAAATTAGAACTCTCCATTGTAGTGTTGGAACTTAAACTGATATCATATTCGAGGCAAAATAAATACCACTAAAATAAAATAACAGGATCAGAATGAAGCTGAACAGAGAACAGCAGACACAGCATGTTTTGTTTTGTTTTTTTTGTTCCCCCCCCCCCCCAGTTTTGGAACTTCAAAATGATAATCACTACGTACTGTTGTAACTTGCATCCAGTAAGTGTCTATTTTTTAAACACCCATTGGACTGTATATGAGGCTTTATACCAAAATACATTGTTGGGTTGCCATCCTGCTTAGTTTGTGAAAATCTATTTTGTTGCTTTTAATTACTAATTATTTCATAGTAAAGCCATGCAGTGTGAGGCCATTGGTAAGCTGTCGGCCATTTTGGGGGGGATTGCTTTGTGCTGTTCCTCAGTGCTTGTTTCCCCACCAGTGTCCTCTCCCTTTACAACAGCACCAAGATCAGCGTGAGTGTTTAATAACCCCTTTTACTTCCCTCTGATTATATCAACAGAGCACATACAGCCATGACTTCAAAAAAGATTCGGTCAGTCATGGTGATGCCAGGGTACGTGAACATTTTATTAACCTTTGAATGTTAGCACTAGACCAAGCTGGTCTAGCTGTTTTTTTTCCATAGGCAGCCTAAGACCAAAATCAGCATAACTCCTTCAGAACTTTTATATTACTGCCTCTGAAGGGGTTATTAAATGCCTCTGGAGTTACCAGAGATGTTTGAATAATTGCATTTTACTTACCAGTCCACCAGGGGGCGTAATGTGCCGTTTAATTACACATTGCTCATATAGTTGAGCAAAACATTAGGCATAACCTGACTGGGATATAAAATGATCTGATTGTGTGAATGGTCATGCTGGACTTGTTACAGTTTCTTCACTTGCTGTAATTATTACATTGATAACAAACAAGACTGCATGTCTGATTTTGTACTTAGATGATCTCCTGTAATGACAATTTTCATAGCATGAATTCCTGAATGCACTGAAAAACATCTAGGTCAAGGCTTTAGTGTCCAAGTGGTCAAACTGGCCTGGATCTCATAAACCAGTATGGCCAGTAAAACTGTAAAGAAATTTCCAGTAATGTGGAGTGATTTTTTTTGTTGTTGTTTCTTATTTCTGTTTGTGCACTGAAATTACTTGGAATAAAATGTTTTTACTTTATTTTTCATTAGAAGAACATTTTCCCTTCTTCTGTAAAGTTACCATTTTGGAGATATGAAGCATTTTTCTTACAGCAACAGTTAATTTCAGTTTAGTGCACTGTTGGGAGATGTTCCACAAGCTTACTTACTGTTATTAATAAACAACATCATTTGTCTTTTTAATGGTTCTTGACTGTCTTTCTATCCACAGGCAAATCCAGACCCCAACACATGCCTGGGTGTGTTTGGCCTGAGTTTGTACACCACAGAGAGGGACTTGAGGGAAGTTTTTTCTCGCTATGGGCCACTTGCAGGAGTCAACGTAGTCTACGACCAGCGCACCGGCCGCTCTCGGGGATTTGCTTTTGTCTACTTTGAACGCATTGATGATGCTAAAGAGGTATATCCATAGCTGACTGGATGTTTTGTTTTTACTTCTCTGATTAAAGTCTGTAATTTGTCTCTGAAATCTTGAGACGGTATTGTTTCTTCTAGTTTTTTGGCCGTTGGACCACATTGCATTTAATCAGAATTATGCATGTAAATATTCGTGAAGGAATGAAGTGTTATTTTGCCCCTTGTGTCGCAGGCTATGGAACGAGCCAATGGGATGGAGCTGGATGGTAGACGCATCAGAGTGGACTACTCAATCACAAAGAGGCCACACACCCCTACCCCTGGAATCTACATGGGCCGTCCCACACAGTGTGTAAAATCATACACGTTACAGATTACACACACACAGACACACACACACACACACAGAGTGAACTTATGCATTGTGTATCTTAATACACTGTGACTTTCATGTCATGTTACAGGAATGGAGGAGGTGGAAGCAGCAGTGGTGGTCGCAGACGAGACTCCTATTATGACCGCGGATATGACAGATATGACCGCTACGATGAGTACGACTACAGATACAGGTAAACACAAACCCGTAAAGAAAAATGTAACTAAAATTCCTGCGCTAAATCTAAGGATTTTTTCAAATTTTGTATCAGATCAAATTCAGAAAATAGGGCAATGCTGTCCAGTAGTACGTCAAACTTAAGAGCACGATGCCGAGCTGCAGTGGTCCTATCAATGTTTTATTTAGCTTCATTTTTCTGAACTGTCAGAGTGGGGCTCACCACTTCCCACTTTTGAGAAGATGAAAAGTAGGAAGTGGTGACATACAGTCAGTTCTAGAATTTCTGGCAGACTTCATGACAATTAGCAATGGATTGAATAAACCCCTGAGTGACATTTCAGGCTTAAACAAATGGGTAAACATAATTTTGGTACCCCCCAAATATATTGGTCATCTGACAGTACACAGCGCTGAGCTGTTTTTGCAGTGCTTAACAAGGTTAGAGAACACATGTTGGGGAACCTTGGACGACTACACCATGTAGAACATTTCCAGTTCCTTGATATTATTGGGTCTTTTCTTGTGGATTGGCCATTTTGATATATTTTAGTACAAGTTTTCACACCTTGAGACTTGGATTTTGTGGTCACATAACATGTTTAGGACTATTTTGCCTACAGTGAAGGGTTATTATTTTGCTGAAGGTTCCAGCCTTCTGGCCGAGGCGGATATAAACTTGGCTAAAATCTCCTGATATTTAGTGGAATTTATTACGGCATTAGTTTTCACATGAGCACCAAAAGCATCAATTAATCAGTTAATCATGTGCTTTACTTTGCGTACGGTCCCTTTTTTCCTCCCAAAATATGACAATAGTGTGTGACATTGGATTTAAAAAATTGAACCCCCTCAAAATACGACTAAATTATGCAGTTCTGAAACTCTGGTCTTTGGGTTTCTCCTTGCCTCTACCCATCTTCTTCATTGTATGAGGGGAGGCAGTAGGTTCATGTATAACAAGGACCTTCCTCTAAAGGTGTATGTATTTTTTATTTTTTGGTTTCATTTACAATATTATTTAGGGGTGTCTGTGATAGCCTGGATGGTTTTGAAAGCATACACTGTTCTTAAAATAAAATTATAATAGAAATCAATTGGTAACAGGCAGTTTTCACCATTTTTGAGGAATATTTCAGTCATCTTAGGTATGGTTTATTTTAGATGCTTATTTTATTCCATTTCTCTGAGGGGTGGCAGTAGTTCTAAAGTTGACTGCAGAAATGTACTACTACCCTCAACATTTAAGTCACAGAAAAGTTGGACAGTGTCAGGCAAGTTATAAGATTAAGTCAGTGTTTCCCCTTCCCTAGAAATCAGTGGGCAGGCCATTAATCTCAATCACACGCCCACTAATTCCCCTGCAGTTTATCACTTCACACTGATTGTTGTCCTTGGTGTGTGTTTGATTACTTTTGTGCTATTCTTCTTATTCCAGCGTTCCTCAAATGAATTTGAATCAATGTCACCTTTTATACCAGCAGAGAAGCAACACTCCCAGCAGCACTGGGAAGTCTAATCCCATAATCAGAATTGAATAGTAGTTACTACATTTCCACGTACTTTGTGCACCTCTATTCAGTTACTTACAGCTGCTAAAAATAGACATTTCTAGGGGAAACTCTGTCAGATTTTATCTTGAGATATGGAGATACATTGCTATGATAACACATTGAGTGTCAATCATGCGTCTAACTTCATGAAGCATCATTTCATAAAGCGCAAACGCCAAATTGTCTTAAATTAGAAAAATGTTTTTCAAGGAAGGTCATTGGACACTTTAAACAAGTTTCATAATCCCATTCCTGGTGACGTTACTATGTTTAACTTGATAGTACTTTTCCCACAACAAAATCTTCAAAACTCAAAACTGATTCGTATTACTTTGACATTTCCAACTACTGTGACAAAGCCAGACTGTAAAATGTCTTTTTTTTTTTTTTTTTTTTTTTTTCTTCTTTTTTTTTTTTTTTTTTCCGTGAATTTTCCAAAACAGGGGACTTAAAATTTTTTTCAACACTGTGAATAATCTGGTCAGCAGTCATAAGGCAGCATAGGATAAGTTGGAGGTGGGTTTGACTGACGTCTTGTCAGACTGAGGCTTGGAGGCAAACAAAGCTTATACTTCCTTACTGTAGATTTATTTTATTTTATTTTTTTTCTATTTTCAGCAGAAGGCGTTCTCCGTCACCTTACTACAGTCGTTATAGGTCTCGTTCACGATCTCGCTCCTACAGCCCACGTAAGTATGAGCAATTTTTTAAATTTTTTTTGGTCAGCCTACAACTCCAATCCTGGAGGGGCAGTGTGTCCAGCACAATTTGACAGTTTCCTTGCTCAAATGCACCTAATTCAACTTTGAATAAGCGAAATACTCTCCAGGACCAGATTTAAATACTTGTGACCTACACTATATCTGACACAAAAGTTTCTGCACTGAATTAAATCTATCCTTGATCAGCTGGAATGTAAATTTAGAGTTTGTGTGAAAGACAGCAGGTGCCTGTTAATGTACATTTTTTCAAAGATGCACTTTGGAAATTTGATTGGTCTGCAGCTAATGTCCAGTTTTTCCTTTCTGCAGGACGATATTAGGATCCTGAACCCCTGTTGTTTTTCATTGGAATGGATCTGTGAACATTACAAGAAGCTACTACATATCTAAAACCCCAAGAAGGTGTAAAAAAAAAAAAAAATGGTTTAAACAGAGCAGCTCTAATTAGAGAAGGACTTGTTTCAGTTTAATAGATGTCTTAATTTGTTCTTTCGAGTATGAGGTGATGAAATGAGGACTTTAAAGGTCCTTGGCATGGTCATGGCTTTTTTTTTTTTTTGTATAGTGCTAATGTGTTTTGTATGTACTGTAAAGAACGATGTTATGAATGTACGAATGTGCTTGTGTTGTGTTCAGTTTGTATTTACAAGTGTGAGAGCGTACAAGTGAGAATGTATTCAACATTAGTATGCTTCAACTTTCTGTTGTGTGACAACACCCTTAACTGTATTTTTTTCATTTAACATCTTTTTCAAGGAATAAAAATAACTGAAGTCTATATCTGTATGGAGGTCATGGATGTCAAACCAACCAGGTTTATACTCCATGCGTTTTGGTTCCCTTAAGAAATTCCTACCAGATCAGAAGGTAAATACTAAGTAGAATAGTAAATACTAATACAACAGAACATACAATGTGGGTCAGTTTATCAGTGCTGCTGTAGCAGGAATCTTTGCACAAAGCTCATTTGCCCAAAACTGGCCTGTGTACATCTTTACATCATTTCTGCTGTAAACCTCTTTTTCAGTGAAGTGTAAGGGTGAGAAGGCCTTCTGCCAAAGCCCCTGTTTATGCTGATCTTTAAGCAGCATCATGAACTAAACTTAATTAAAACCATTTTCTAGCCCTCTGCTGTCGTCATAACCTTGTTTCTCCTTAATGTCTGTGTACATGAACGCAACAAGATTTCATCTCAGTTTTTTTTAATAAAATGGTTTAAGTTACGTTCTGATAACATCAACAAACAATTACAGGTATGCTGAATGATGGTAGGACTGAGGGTCAGGTCAGATGGTCTCAACTCTAGTCCTGGGACCTACTGTCCTACACATTTTCAACCTTCATATCTAAACAGTCCTAACAGTTGTATCACAAAAGATATATGGATGTTGCATTAAGGGTTTTGACCTTTGGCATTTGGCAGGTCTCTCAACTGAATGAGAATAAAAGGAGGCCGGATATAAACATTCTTTTATTAAAGGAATTGCGCAAAAGGGGGATTCACAATTACCAATAGCTAACTAGTGGGGAAGAAAAAAAAAAAAGAAAAAAGAAAAGAAAAGCTCATTTCCAAGTGCCGCTCTCTATATACCTTTAGTATCCCGATCTGCGCTATGATTTCATAGACACACACACACAACGACTCCAATACCACATAAACAAATTCACTGCACTACATCAGTGTTTTCAGGATGACTTCACGCCACTCTAGTGAATTCAAATGTTCTCACACCACACTTCAGTCTAGGTGTTTGAGGCCAACCGGTCAAAGAGTTAAATAGAGGGCCACCGGCTAGAAAACAAAATACAATGATACAAAACAAGTTCTTCTTAAACCAAAATAAACTTTCCCCACTTTACAATATGACCTAATATGTCTCCCACTTGCCAGTAGTATACTAAAATAATTATCGTGCATCACCTAGAACAGATATACACTTCAAATTTAACTGTTTGGAGTTTGGAACTACACACCACTAATGCATGAGTTGACATCCGTGCAGTCTTCCAACACACAAGTTGGCTCAATTCTTACACCAAAACGGCCAACAACAAAAAAAAAAACCCAATTTATTTATATTGCACTTTTTACAACCAATGTCACAAAACAGCTTTACAGAGTCCAGGTCCGAGCCCCTAGAGAGCAAGCCAGTGGGCGACAGTGGCGAGGAAAAACTCCCTAAAGCTGGAGGAAGAAACTTCAGGAGGAACCAAGACTTTAAAGGGGAACCCATCCTCCTCTGGACGACCCGGAGAGTGAGAGAGTCTCTATGGAGAAAACTAACAATAGAAGGCCTCTGTGTACAGGCTCCAGGACAGCTTGCAGTCTATGGCTGACAGAGTAAGTATAAGTAAGAGTCAGTTGAGGTTTTTGTTCAATTCTGTGCGAAGAGTAGTTTGAGAGTCATCAAACTTGAAAAGAGAAATCAGAGAAACGCTCAAGCAGAAAGACTGTGAAGGCCTCTTAACTCCCTCTCCAGAACAACTTTAGTAGCAAAGACAGTAGATAAGGCCAACATCGTGGCACAAAGCAAAACAAATGTGCAGCATTTGCACAGAAATGGCAGTGTGTATGTAAAAAAGTATTGTGGGTTCCGCTGGAACCATCATGTTAAAATGTACACCATTCAAATGCATTCCAAGACCACAGGTATAGTAAGGTGTTCTCGACTCTGCTCCTCAAGTGGTATGTTCCAAAAAGAACCCCGAAAGTTCCCAAAGCTGATTGGCTCAACCACTTCTTCAATATTTGTATTCCTTTATTGTAACTGTTATTCTTTACTTTCACTTTACTTTACTTGTACTTTACTCAATATTATTGAAATTAATACGTTCAATATGTATATAAAATAACATTTGTCTTCAAAGTACTCATTACAAATTACATTCCCTTGCTAATCAGTCAAGTTCCCACACATTTTTCTAAATCGTTCAGTCAGATGCATGTAAGTATAAACTGAATCTGTCCACAACTAGGTTAATTCATCTGCTCACATTGCTGAAGAGTGCAGTGTGCTGCTGCAGGACGGAGGCAGAGTGAGGTTTCTCCTTCTTCTACTTTCGGCTGCTCCTGATTAGGGGTCGCCACAGTGGATCAACCGTCTCCATTTCCTTCTATTCTCTGCGTCTTCCTCTCTCGCACCAACTGCCTGCATGTCCTCCCTCACCACATCCAAAACCTCCTACTTCCTCTTCCCTGCAGCTCCATCCTCAGCAACATTCTCCCAACACACTCAGAGTCTCTCCTCAGCATCCATCTCCCAACACACTCAGAGTCTCTCCTCAACGTCCTTCTCCCAACACACTCAGAGTCTCTCCTCAGCATCCTCCTCCCAACACACTCAGAGTCTCTCCTCAGCATCC
>JBBPCZ010000148.1:7101565-7138055 GCA_037974445.1 Brycinus macrolepidotus | reverse complement strand
CAGTGATCAGTATACTGGTGGTGCTGAATGCTGAGTGGTTGGAACTCCTTTATCTAGGCTCCTTGTATCTTTAGGTATTTTTCAGCCTGTCTCAGTAAAACATTTGTTCCCATTTCTTTCATTTAATCTCCTCAATATGCCATAGATAAGGCAGGCAGAAAATAGTATTTTTGCACCAACAAGATTATTCAAAGCAAAATACAAAGAGTGGCTCAAGACTTTTGCACAGTACTGTATAACAAACAAACAAACAAAAAAAAACACTTTACTGGGAATCATACTCTGTAGAATGGTTTTATTAAACATTTATGAAAACACATTTGTAATCATTTCCAGCAGTAAAACCTGTAGCGTACAACTTGGAGGGTACACAAACAATTTAATGATAAACCTGATGGGTAAGAACAAGTCAAGACTGAGACCCGAGCAAAGCAAGTCACGACCAAGACTTTGTTGTCAAACCAGACTAACATTATTTCAAACATTTCAAAAATTATTTATCTGCAATCAATTTTCAATTCATTATACATGATAGATACGAATAAATAATAATATTATCACTGAGTATTATGCTAAGTTTGCATTCTAACTTTGGAAACAAATGATAGGTTCATAAATAGAATGAAAAATGTGCTCATTGACTGGATGCTGAATGAGGAAAGCGGTGGCATTATTTTCCCAACTATCCAATTAAAATAACTTTTCATTCTGAACATGTACCAAAGGAGATTTTTTGTTTGAATGCAATCATTTGCACAACAATGTTTGGGTTCCTTACACACAAGTATGGGGTGGTACTAAGGTAACACACACTTCAATGTTTATTTAGTACTACAAATGTTAAGAAAAATAGTAGTAGAACTGTAATTTGTAAACTGTGGACAGCCTAATGCACATTATCTATGATTAAACATAAATATCAACAGTACAAATTAGGCACTTTTGTAACACTTTTGGTCTGAAGTCTAAATCTATAAAAAGATTGGCAAGTTTCAAAACTAATTGTTCATGAATACATACAATGCTTGTATAGATCCTAAGCTGCAAAAAAACACTTTTTAAAAGTCACTCATTCAGACTACAGCAGTTTAGCCCAGACCATTCACACTGGACTCCATTAGAAAACAGATCAGTTCTAGATCAGCATTGAAGGTACTTTAACAAAAACAGCCAGTTTAAGAGATAAAATAGAGGGAGAAAATGTTGTGATTTCAGTGCACAAACCTAGACAAACAGCAGAGAAAAAATTGTAGAATGTGGACAATTTACACACGTTACAGAAAAATACAGCCGAGGACAAAAGTTTGCATGTCCTTGATCAAATGACAGCTTTTTATTGATTATCTCAATGAAGTTAAGTACACGTCTACAGAGAGCTCACTTCTACACATTTCAACACATATAATTGTTTATTTGTTGAATTTACCAGACTGGGAAAAAAAACCCAAATGTGGGATGTCCAGAGAATTTGAAATATTTGTTTTTTCCCCCCTATATGTTAAATTCAGCAAATAAACAGAAATTGTTCTTGAAAGAAAACTGCCGTAATTTATTTCCTGTAGAAGCTTAGAAAATAAACAATGCAAACTTTTGCATTCGACAGAAATTCCTCTTACAGTCCTTTAACCAGTTAATTAGAAACGGGTCAATATTTGCTTCATATTTTGTCAATAATAGTTTTCTTTTTATTAAACATAATCTTTTTTTTTATTAAACATATAGGCATTTAGCTTTTTTTCTTCTAAGAAGGCACTCAGGTCTTATGCAGTTTTTCGTTGCTATTAAACTCTATATAGGAAACAAGTTTAAACGATTAAGTTTAAATAACATACAAAAAGGATGAATAAATGTATTGTACAAACGTATGAATAAACTAACTGATTCACTGGTATATTCTCAAGTACAAAACACAAACTAAAGCTTTGAAATCTCAACAAAAGGTTGAAAGTACAGAAAAAAACAATTACTATAAATTATTATAAATGACATTTCATTTACAGTGATACACAGTGACTCTGTTTAAAAGAGGTGATTTTTATTCTGACAGTTTTGAGTCTTAGAAACCTGCATGCTGCTGTAAGATACCATGCCCTATCATAAAACAGATTTCAATATAAAAGTCCCAAAATGGCTTTTCTTGATGGTCTCGCTGGGCAATAGTTTATTAAATAAAACTCCAGATACATTTTATTCGTACGTTATGATAGAACTATGAATGCAAACGCTTTGCAATTTTGGCCCAGTCATGCAGAACATTTTTGAAATTCCATAAAATATGGCAAAATAAAAGTATGAAAAGATTTGAAGTCATTTCAATCGACTTTTCAAAACAGAAGTAATGGTTGGACAGTTAACACCAGAAAACATATTGACTCTTTCAATAAGGGGAAAACATGGCTACGTATCTGAGAGCAGTACTAGACATGTCTGAGGCCTTTTTTTTTTTTTAGGGAATTTAATTTTTTGTTTTTTTAAAGGCAAAAAATGTAGTCAGACAGAAAAGGTCTGCGTCGTGTCCCTGACCCAATTCGTAGTTAGACAGGGTTCTCTAATGTTTCGTATACTAAGCAAAATGTAAAAGCATTTGCATTTATAGTTACGTTTGCTCCCCTTAGCCAGGACCATCATTAAGAACCACAGCTCTAGGGAAGCACAGGGCAGGGTAGCGTGGATGTTACATAAATATTTTATGTGAATATACAGCATAAATGCTGCTTTTTTCTGAGCACATCATCTGCAAATATTTACAATGGACAGATATTTATTCCGAAACTATTCTTTTCTCCCTTTAAAATGATCTTTTAAGGTAACAAACGAACTGCTTAGTGTTTTTAGATCACTGTGTTGTATGAATAAGCCAGTGAGGCGTAGTGAGACTAGATCTCTACATGTCAGGGCTGTGTTACTCAACAAAACATCCTAAAGTAAATAGAAAAAAGTCTAATTCTCTTTACACAAATTCATAAGACACTTCTAAAATGTTTTATTCACAAATTCATTAAGGTTGTTTTATGTATGTTCGTCATGTAAATATATTCAAACGTTACCATGCTAATATTTAGTTTCCTTTGTTGTCAAAATTAAAATGGCCACTGCCAGTCTTTTTTCATTTATTTTCATGCACACATTTTGTGGATTTTAGGTGCACATCTAGTTCAAACAACATAGAATTGTGTTAAATTAATTGTGCCTGCAGCATTTCACCAGACTTTTATACTGAATGTTACAAGTCCCTCAGTCTGTTACAATTAGTCTCACCTATTAGAAAAAAATTAAATATTTAAACTCTGTTCAATTTTGGCTAGTCATGATTTTATTTGTAGCAGAGATGTGAAGGTTTTTGCTCAAGAATCTTTAAAAGTATTTAGTAAAAAAACAACAACAAAAAAAACAAAAAAAACAAATGCATGGTTGTTCTCTGCCCTATCCATATATTTGTATTTTGTTATTTTTCTTCCTCCAACTAAATTATTCAAATCGTTGATTCAACAAGCCGTTCCTGAGCTGAAGTTAGAGCAGGTAGAACACTAACGTGCACATGTGGCACTCGCAGAGCATGTTGGTTTGGACATCGCAGATCTTCAAGCCCACAAATACCTAAGCACGCAAATACCTCCTAAGCACAACGCTTCACTGACAACTCAACCATAAACCATATGACTGGTCTACTCTCCCTTTATACCTGCGAATGACCTGTCCACAGCTAAACACTATAAAGTCTCGTTCTGTGAAAAATCTGTCTTTTCCCCAGTCGATTGTAAACAAGCTGCATGTGTCCTGTAAACACTGAAAGTGTAAAAAACAACCATTCCCATCTGAATCCACATCGTCCGTATGAGGATGTTTTCTTACAACCTGTTTGAGGTCACAGTCCCTCATGGTTGTGACATCACAATGAAACTTGTAGAAAGGCAAGTTCTTGGGCCTTTAGCAGCTGGGCAGGACACTGGTGTTCACTGACCTGGCTGGGACTGTGTTCCAGTAACAAAGCGTTAAATTGGTGTTCACTGACTGGGTGGGGCCGTTGTGTTCCAGTGAGCCATTACATGCAAAAGTGTCACTGTGATCCTGAGCCTGAGCGGTCTGTTTGTAGCTGAGACGTCAAAACACTGTGGGTTTGCAGGCTGTTGCTTCATATATATTATCGCTCTAAAAGAGACAAACGTTGGGAACGAGCGTCTCCAGGATTCCACAGAACGCTGAGCACATTGCAGCACTCATCTTACTTTCTTATCCACGCAGGATACGACGCAAGTTTTGCCAAGAAGTTAATTACTGATAAAGACAGAATGGTGTTGTGGTTAGGACGATGAACTCTGAGCACTCCGAGCACAAAATCCACATTTTCAAACAGTGTTCTAACACCACAGTAGTTCTAACATTACCTGTAAGCATTGCCGTCCACTTAAATGTTTTTAAATGTTTATTAACTAGCAAGATACATTCCATTCCAGCTTGATTTAATCTGCCCACTGAGGATATATAGCAAAAAAAAAAAAAAAAAAAAAAACCCTTTGCCGTTCCGCCCCAAAACAAATGGGAACTGCCTACAGCAGAAGCAGTCTATACGTTCCGGTGGTCATGTGAGTGTGGGTTGCCCAATGTTTTTTTCTGACTGACGTGCCGCTCCCTTGCTGAACATACAAGTACATTTCAAGCACTTTTCTTCCTCACAGGCTTCTGTTTCCCCTCATTCTCTCCATCTCAGCTCTACCCTTATCCATTGTGGTGCATTCAAACGATCCTGCAGGCATTTTTATGTTTTTATTCTTTTAAAGACGAGGGTGTTTTGTGCTCCGTTCACCATTGCAGCCTGTACTGCTGTATTATCCGACTTAAGACATCTTAAACCTGGATATCCTGATGAACATATGGGCCCTGCGACATATACGCTAGGCTTTATCCATTAATAAATCCTCTGCTAACGTCGGACATTATTCTAGGGCTGACTTCCTTTGCCCAGAGGCCCCCGTGGACCAGGAGGCCCCAAGCAATCGCTCGGTCTGCCTGCCCTCTAGCTTAACCCCCTGTGCACACTCAGCCAGTGACAACAGACATCCTTAATATTAATAAGCTTTAAAGACACAGCAACCAAAAAATTGGAAAAGGGGATTAAAATGGGCAAACATATTTGATGACTTCATTAAATAACATTTTCGCTGATGTTAGGCAAAAACTACAATTTAGGAAACGTCCACAATATCAGACCTTTAAGAAAAGTTACCATACAGTGTAGCCAATTTCCCGGACTTTAAAAATCAATTAAACAATACTATAACAGCAGATTAGATGTAAACCCATGATTTTTTTTAAATTGAATTTGAATTTGGTTTCATCTCTATATTGTGTTGCGCTGCATGTAAATTTGATTACATAAAAACTAAATAGTCTACTAGCAAACTGTAATTTAACATATTATGGTGCATCAGTTTGATTGTAAACATAGAAAAGCATATTAAGAGCAAATCAAGGAGCTGCGCGTCCCTGTTTTCAAGCTTTACTTTTAGCATAAGCACAAAAAAACTAAAGTGTCTCTCTGCAGTACGTTTAGTAAACCGCCTGTTTTTGTTGTTTGCTGGACCTGAGAAGAAAGTCAGACATCTGATAAACACTAAATAAACTCTGGAAAGAGGGTTTATTTATCATGGTTATGTTTCAATACGCAAGCGATTAAAAAGTGTTACAAGCGATCAAAAAGAGCAACAAAACAAAGCTTTCAACCGTATCTTAACACTGAGCGCATTGTTGTGTGAAGTCAAAATGACACTATATACTAGTAACACCTAGAATCATTTACACTGTCTGAAATTGTGTAAATTCACCCTTTTTTTTTTTTGTTTTGTTTAGGACTCCTTGTAGCCCCTCCCGCTACCATGAACAGGAAGTGACATGAAACAAACACACGACTGCTTACTGCCTCACAGGAAACGTCTACAGCTTCAGACCTGGGTGCAGGCTTAAAGCGTCACAAAGCTACAGTCGTTTATCTACATGTGCTTTGTTGGGGCTCAGACATACTGAAAAGAAAAGATGAACCCGCTCAGAGGCGGCTGGAAATTGTCATTAGAGGAAACGTAGCAGTCTCTAATCAAATTATGGAGCGAGGTTGTTAACCCTTAACTTTCAGAAGTCAATTCCAGGCTCTTAACTTTCTCCTTCAACCCAAGACAAGCATTAGGTTCCCTCTCCATCAGTCCACATATATGTCAAGATCTGACACAAATCTTCTAGTACTGGTACACGCTAGCAGGATAAATTGGTGCAACACGTCTGTTTTTAAGACTCTGCGCCATTGTGTGTCCATAAATTAAGCATTTTCCATTTGGCGATTTTGTAAACATTTTGCACTATTTATTTTGTTACGCGCCACCTCTATATTTGTGTTTCAAAAAGAAACCATTTCAAACGATGAAAAAGTGATAATTAACTGGTTTTGCATCGTCTGCTGGGAAATATTTTTCAATTTCACTTTGAGGAACACACAATCCACAATCCAACAATCCAGGTTATTTCGCCATACGTGTACTTTCTTAGACAACAGCATAACCTACTAATACACTTTACTGTTACTTTCAGAATTTTGATAAATATTTAACTCTTTCTAAACAGAGGCTTCACATTTTTGCCCCTCCAGCCCCAAAGGGTCAAAAAAGAGGGACCAAATGGTCAAAGCAGAACAAGAGCTTAGAATGTCATAATTCACTTCACTGCTGTTGTCAAAGGCCTTTTCACACATTTAGAACTGGAAACAGCTTTCAAGATACCCGTGATGAAACAGATATGACGTATTTTTCCCCCCAATGAGTGTTCTCGCTTATTTCAGTCTAAGCATGTGCATATATCAAGACTACACTAGCGAATGCCAGAATATGAGAATAAAAAAACAGCTGCTTAGACCATAAGCAGCAGCACAAACTGTTGATATTGCACACAAAAAGCATGTTTCCATTCCTTTGACGAAGACAGATACTTTATATAGGAACTACAAAGGCTATGCATTTAAAAAAAAAAATAAAAAAAAAAAGCATTTCCAACTTTGTTACTACAGCAGTATAGTTAGGATAATTATAATATATATTATAAAAGGTGTCCCTTAAAGATTTTTAAGCCTCAGGTAAATGTATTTCATATTAGGTTGAACCAAAGTGTGAAACAGGATCATGACAATTAATTCAGTTTACTCGCCCTAACTCAATATCTACCTGTGTACCTTTCTTAAACTTTACTCATTCTCAAGAACACGTGCATCCATGTCTTTAGACGCTGAAGCAGAACTTGTAATAAGCTAAAACATTTATACACACTTCAAGAATAGCAAAACTGGGGAATTTCTGAACTTGAGTACAATTTATTAACCAGATATATCCGTTTTCAGTTCAGTTCTTTAGGCAGTTAGCTACTCATTAGTGGAACTTTTCAGAAAGAAGCTGGATGCCCATATCCACTATAGGAGCACGGGGAGGTCAGATAGTACCCTATGGGTTACATAACCTGTTTTTGTTCCCAAATGAATACAACACAGTGCAAAAACCTCTCTATTTGCTGGAAAATCCAGTTCTATCCCCCCCCCCCCCCTCCATGCTTGCACACAACAGAAATGGGACACTTATTGTACAAGTTAAATACCTTCTACATTTCTCAGAATTGAAAGAAAGAAAAATGGAATAAAGCAATTAATGACAAAAAGCTTAAGCCAGTCTAAAAGTTACGGGTGAGACCAGACTGTGTACAGTACTTTACAGCACAGATGTTCAACATTAGAAGTAATAAACTAGTGGAAAGGACCTTGCAAATTCAAGTGAAAGACCAAAACACAGATCTAAAATTCCAGGACCTACCTTTATTGGATACAGCTAAATTGTTAAGACATTTTTCACTGCTAATTAGAGGTGAAATCCACAAACCCTTATATAAATTAAAGCAGAAGGAGTGTTCAGTCACAGCCTGGAGCTCCCTGCGTGCAGTGTAGCATAAAGAATTTGACCTAAACCGCCATTTTCTGTTGTAAAGCCATTACAGAGGAGATCAGCCTATGGATCGACTTAGACGAGAAGTCAAAAAAAGGAGAAAAGAAAACAGGAGAAAATGTCGAAAATGTCTGTTTAAATAACAAATAACCTCTGTTTGAAGTCAAAAGGAGCGTGTAGAGGATGTTTCTGGTTGCTTTAATCTCTCTTTAAACGAAGTAGGCTATCGGTTCTCACCTAAACAACCAAAAAAACTTCTCAGAAACATTTTCTCTGACAGTTAATTCTCCTCAACATGGCGTTTGGGCTCCTGGACCCAAACGTCCATACATTCAAGCGCACCTCTGGGAGCAGGCTGGGTGTCCAGGACGAAGAGAAAGTCTTTTGTTACACAAAAAAAAAATCCGTTCGACTTACATAAGGCTTTAGGGCTACATCCAAACTCCAAAACGGGAAAGGCAGGATACTTTAGTTGTACTCAGAAGTCTGCTGGTGGACCTATAGGCTCTGGGCCGTTTAAACTCAGAAGTGTACGGTCGTGCGGAGGAGACGCCTGGCGTTTTTGATAGTCCGTTTAATTGGTCTAATGTGTAAAAGCGGTTTACTCGCCTGAAGGGGAAAAAAAGAGATTCTCCCCACCAAGCCCCCCATGTTAGGGGGCTGTATACATAAAGCCAGCCTGCCCCTATAGAAAATGTCAGATGGCGGGCGGAGCAACGCCTCACATTCCTCTCTGATTAATGGAAGTCGCCTCTTGAAGCACTGCAGACTTTGCAAGGCTACAGGTAGCGTCTCATGCTATAGAAGAGAGATTTACTCCTTAAACACACCGTTTCTTCGAAAAACATCTCATTCGCCTCGACGTAAAACCAAACAGGAGGAAAAGGGTGCAGCCCTACAGAGCTTCACCACCGATCTGCACAATAATAAAACACGGACAGTATAAACACAGCCTGCATCCAAATCCAGCAATGGCACATTTCATGCGTAAAAGATACATTCTGAAAAAGAAAAAAACTACAATTACAGTAAGAAACACGACTAAAAATACCTCCTGAAGAAGACCTAAGAAAAAAAAATCATCTGGAACAAAAATGAAACAAAAAAAACACGAATAAAAGGTGCAACACACACGATCCCTGTAGTGAAATAAATATACCGGTCTGATTAAAGTGTGAAATAAGGAGCTCTGCTGTGTGTTTTATTTCCCGGCCGGATTTTGTATCGAATATCAGCTGAAGAGAAACCAATGAATGAAGAGTAGTAAGGGGAGAGGAATGCTCGCCTCTGATTGGATGATCGCGCCGACCAATGGGAGCGCCCCATGCGAGCCGGCCTACTGTAGTATTTTGGTTGTGTGTGCAGTCATGGCATCCAGGCCCATAGGAGCTCAGACAGGAGCAACTGTGTAGGTTCGGAGGAATATCATGAGCTATCTGCACACATTTATGGTGGAATTGTTCTTGTAAGATCTGAGAGAAAACATTTAAAACACAGGAACACATTATGTTGCCTGCAGTGTGTTCAAAAATAGCACTGATGTATAAATGTGTTTGTAGGTCATTCGGTAAGGTGTGTGTGTCTATATATATATATATATGTGTATACAAATGTCTATATAGCTATATATACAGACATATACACCTTACCTAATGACCTACAAACACGTTTACACGACTATCAGTGCTGTTTTTGAGCACATTACCAAACCTAAAATACCTAAAGTATCTTGAAAGCGCCTGATTTTTGTAAACAGTGTGATTATTGGTGGTGTCTTCATTTAAAACGACAAATGTAAAGGGGATTTCCCTGCCGAGCAGAGCGAAGCGAGTGTTTGGGGCGTTTATTTTGTGCAGGCTGTTGGATATGAAGAGTGAGAGCCACGATGCAGTAGTTCAGTACGGCCTCGTACGAACATGTATAGTTTTCAGTCCTTACTTTAAAAAAAAAAAAAAAAAGTACAAATTCGCGTTCATTTTAAACACACGATGGCACGACGTATGGCCAGATGTAAGAGGCCTGTGCTCGCTGTGTGTCTGGACAAGGCCCGCCCTAAACCAGCCTCGCCATCTCGTCTCCTCCATGTTACATGACCCTCCTCTTTTCGTTTAGGCACCGGAAGGCGAGACAGATCTTCTGGGCTGGAAACGCTAGTGACCGAGGACGCATGGGGTGTGCATCAAAACGGTGTTGGACTGTACCAGATCACACACACACAGTTTAGGAACAAGGAGCGGCCCTGCGGCCGCCGTGTGTGGTGCTGTGCTGTGTACTGTGACAGAACCACCAGAAGTGCAAACAAGGTGTTTAAATAGGCCTTCTTCGCCTGTTAAAAAAAATAAAAATAAAAAAAAAGTTCAGATAGTGTGAGAGAAGGCTGAGGAGCACGGTTTCCACGCTTCCATAGAGAGCACAGCAGGCTTCATGTGCTTTATGAATGGCAGACCCTCCCCCTCAGCCCCCTATACGGCAGACCACCATAGGCACGGCCTCGGCTGCTCGTACTATGAGTTACTCTCGTTACTCGCTAGCTGCCAGCCAATCAGGAGGCAGGACGGTGGCCGTCGGGGGGGGATAGAGCACGGAAAAGCGATACGAGTGAACGGCACGACGAGTTCGCACGGAATCCCTCCGTGCACGTAGCCAGGTTTTACCCCAACCCTCCCCCTCCCTCTTCCTCGACCCCACCCCAAATCTCTCTCCTGTGCCGCCCCCTCCCTCTCTCTCTCTCTCTCTCTACAAGTCAAACACTTAATTGAGCAAACCGGGACTTCTCACGTGTGCGGCTTGATTTGTAGTTTGAACACGTGGCTCGTTTAAAAAAGAACAGAAAATAAAGAAAGGCGCCGTAACCACGGGTAGTGTATATAGCTATATATGTATGTGTGCCCCCCCCCCCGATTTTGTTTGGAGGCGGTGCCTATATTAACGTGTGACATATTCACTCGCACGGCCAAAGACACTCGGGTGAGGACGACAAGGGGAAAAAAAGTAGTTTCTCTCTCTCTCTTTTTTCCCCTCCCTCCGAGTCCTCGGCGTACCGGTAAAGAGAGAGAGAGAGAGAGAGTGTGAGTGAGTGAGTAAGTGAGAGAGAGAGAGAGAGAGAGAGTGAGTGTAAGTGGGAAAGCAAGGAAAGGGGAGAAGGGAGCAGGCGCGGAGATCCCGTCCATCAAATATCAGCAGCTCGGCTCGGCTCGGCTCGGCTCGGAGTGAGGGAGAGACCTCCCAGCCCCTCCGCCCGGTGATAGCACGCGTTCTCTCTCTCCCCCCCCCCTCCTCTCCAAACACTGCCCATCCGAGGGCTACAACACGGACGCTCCGTCTTTCTTTCTTTCTCTCTTTTTTTCTTTTTTTCCCTCCTCCTTTCCTCACATGCGAGCAACATGAATAAGCTGTACATCGGGAACGTGAGCGAGCAGGCGAGCGCGCTGGACTTGGAAACTATCTTCGAGCAGTGGAAGATCCCCTTCAGCGCTCCCTTTCTGGTCAAGAGCGGCTACGCTTTCGTGGACTGTCCTGACGAGAAGATCGCGATGAAGGCCATCGACACTCTTTCAGGTGAGACCGACCACCTCTTCATCTTTTATTGTTATTTGTGTCTTTTCTTTTTTTTTTTTTCTTTTATACTCCCCATTATTAAACAGTGCCATCGCCCTCTGCGCGCAACGGAGCTGGAGGCCCTTAGGAAATTACTGACTGGTACATCAGTACACCAGTGTATGCCGACTCCTCTTCTCTGTTTATGTGTCTTTTTATTTATTTTAATGAAACCACAGGTTTTCCACGCCGAGGACGTACACAAGTAGCCCTTTTCTTTCCCAGCGGCGAGCCATTAAAGCCGCTTTTGTCCTCCCACCAGTCAAACAAGTGTAAAAATCAGTTTCGATTCAAAAAGTCGGAGCGTGAAGCCAGTCCGTGCAGCACGCTGTGTGTGTGTGTGTGTGTGTGTGTGTGTGTATGTGAGTGTGTGTGTGAGTGAGAGAGTGTAAGTGTGTGAATGTGTGTGTGAATGAGTGTGTGCAGAGCAGCCCAAGTCGAGCAGGTCTGACTCCCTCATTCCGCCTGCACATTCACCCGGTCCCCTTCTCCAGCACTTTGGCCTGTTGTTCGAGCTCAGATTCGGGGTTAAGTGTCCTCTTAAGCTTAAACCCGAGCCCCTGGTCAGCCTGGACCACTCCACCCGTCCCCCCAGGTACCTGGGCTGGGCTGGCTTGGCTTGTGTTGGGTTGCATTGGTGGCATGTAGGCCATACGAACAGCTCTCCCAGGCTTATTATTTTTAACAAACCAAAGTGTCCCTGCAACATCCTGCACACGTCATACATGTTCAGGGTTTCATGTGTGCAAGCTTCGCCAGGCTCGAAAGTCATTTCTCCCCATGTTGCAGTTTTTTTTTTTATTTAAAAAAAGCCCATTTTTTTTTGTCGCCGAGCTCGACTGAGGCCTGCTCGCAGGCGGAGGGGCAACTTTGTCTTCCATGTTTAACCTCTAGGAAATCAACGTGGGTCTTCTTTCAGTTTTTTGAAAGGGTTTTTATTCCTATAATCGTATCTTTATTATTTTTTTAATGCTTTACGATGCAAATAGAATCCCCCTTAAGAATTATTTTTGCAATTGCAGAGATTAAAAAAATAATGAATTAAAATTCACGCCCTTTTAAATGACCCTCGTTGTAAACGATGTAGATTAAAAGAAGAAGAGGCCTTATAGTTTTGGGTGATTTAAAAATATATATAAAATGCTAATTTTTCTTTCTTTCCAGGAAAAGTGGAACTGCACGGAAAACTTCTCGAGGTGGAGCACTCGGTCCCAAAACGACAAAGGTAAGAGTCTAATTAAAAGTTACGTCACTGCAAAAGTTGACCACGTCTGGAGCGTGTCTCGTGGACGTGGTGTGTTTTGGGGGTCTTGTATGGTGTTCCAGATTTTTATTTTCTTCGTGGATTTAAGCCCCACCCTCGTCATGGCTGCAGAAGCGATACATTTACTGCCTCGCGATACAAAATAGCACGCTGTGTGGGTTATTTTGTTTTATTTTTATATTTTTTTGGAACAATGTGAACTGATGTGACTACAACAGGTACACGTGTTTTTTTGTTTGTTTGTTTGGGGGTTTTTTTGGTAGAGATGGACCCGTAAAAAGCAGTGCATTTTTAAAAGCTCCAACTGGAAAAGCCCCTACAAGTCTGGGGTAAAAAAAAAAAAAAAAAAAAAATCAGGGTGGCTCCAAGGCCAGGCTTTGTGTGGCGTCCATTTGTGAAGGAACTGCTTCTCCTTCATAAGTCACCCCTCCTCCCCCTCTCAGACTCGGATCCTCTCTCTTCCTCTCCCTCCTCTTCTTCGCGAGGTGGCCTCCTCAGGTTCGAGGCCTAGTCGTGAACAGGCGGTTCCGAGGGGTCCAGAGACCGGTTAGTCCGGACAGAGGACCGGTACTGCCCAGCTCGACCGAGGCTCTGTCCCAATAACCGTGTCCCAGCCTGGTTAATTTAAATTTAGATGCAAAAAACGGCCTTTAAAACACGTTTCTCACGTGAGGGACTCGGGTGTGGTGGTGTGTGAGTATTCCGCATCACGAAATCTCCAAACTGAAGAACTGAACGCTACAGATCGTTACTTTAAAAATTCCCACCCTCTTCTCCATGGCCCAAGTCAGTACACGCAACTACACACTACGGGGTAAATGGAAATATAAATATTCTCAGTTTCTGGGCTTAAAATCCGTCCACGAGCAGCACATTTCACTAATATTCTCACAAAGAACGCATAAAACCGCGATTTAACTGTTGAAAAAAGTGTTGTTTTTTTTTGTTTTTTTTAGTATATAATTTATCCACGTTTCACCATAGGTCAGTGTGCACACTGCTAATTGATTTTAAAGAATGACTTGAACTATTAAACGTATTGACCCAGTATTAATTGTGTAAATCTGTTAATAAATTTTTACTGCCCACCTTAAAGGGAAAAAATCAAGGCCTAATACAATCTCCGCCTGTGTGTGTGACTTTAATGCAGAGGCCTGTCTGAGGGCCATGTCAGGGGTCATGTATATAAAGTAGGTTTGAATGTTCAGCCAGTAAGAACAAAGTACAGCGAGATGCATGCTGGGAGTTAGATTACGTTTCTTTCTGCGAGAATCTGAGGGTCTGCCCACCCTGCCACACACACACACACACTGCCGTGACTGGCCTTTGCAGCCCATGCTTCGCCTTGTGTGTGTGTGTGTGTGTGTATGTGTATAAGACACAAGTGTTTTATGTGAAACTCCTTCATGGGAAGTTCAGTATGGAGGAGGTGTGTGTAGGCGGCTCGTGCAAAGTGGTAGCCTACTATGATAGCCTTTGTTTTTGTTTTTTGTTTTTTTGTTTTACATTTATTTTGGTTTTTGTCTATTTAAATTAATGTTTTTTTTTACAAATTTAATTGTTACTGTAACTGCTGAGAAAGGGTCCTGTTGCATTTTCTATTATGAAAATGTGAGCAAAGGTTCAGCCCTGTGTGTGTGTGTGTGTGTGTGTGTGTGTGTGTGTGTGTTGAGTGGAGTCCGGTTAAAGCTATTATTTGGAAGGGAAGTTGACTACTGTTGAGTTTTATTTTCTTTCTTATGCTGGATCCTCCTGGATGGCTTAAATATCTGTTTTCTGAGATAGTGTGTGTGTGTGTGTGTGTGTGTGTGTCAGAGAGAGGGCAGGGGGGCATGAAATGGGGCCTCAACGGCAAGAAGTATGTAGGAAACGGGTCTGCAACAGCTCCACATTCCAAAGACTGTGCCATTGTATGGGCGACCATTTGACTAGAAAGGTTTGCTAATAAAATGGAGAAACTTGGTCAACATGTTATGACACACCAGCAGTGAAAAAGGCCTGAGGATGGTAAAATTCTGACCAAGTAGTTGTTTGTTTAAATAAGAATTAGAATAAAATAGATTTGTTGCCCCATCAGGCCTGGTTCAGCACGTTCTGAGAAGTTTGCCCGTTGCTGGTTGCAGTGGAGTGTAGGCTTCATGAAAACTGATGACCAAGGATGAGTCATTTTAAACCTAAAACTGAATGATGAGCAAACGTAACTCTGTAATTTCTGCGTCACGGATGCTGAATCTATAACGTCTTCCTACAGCACTCCTATAGATTGACACTGGATACTAAAATGAGATCACTTGCTGTGTTTTGAGGTGCCAGTCAATGACAGAAGTGTAGTTTGCTTGCTAGCATTTAGTAGTCGAGTATTTGAGGGTATAGTTGCAGCTTGTTTTTAAATGGCAAAAAGAATGTATTTGCTATATTTGTGTTTTTAAGTTTTGGATGATAAATCCTGATGGAATAATGGACCAGGTCATGGTTTTATTTGTTTAGATTTGTTTGCGGTTTGCTACAGTATAATGTACAAGACTGTGCAGTAAAATGCAGCGCATTATTTCTGGTTATTATTAAGTGTGTCATGTTTAGTGGTACTCCACTAGTCAAATTGTCACTCAGTGTGGATTATAGCTTTAAGCAAATAAGCAAGGTTTGTAAGTGTATTATTGTAGCCTTTCATATAGGCTTTACCTTATTGTTTGTGTCTTTGGCATCATGTTGGGTGTATTTTCGCTCCCCACCGTTGTGTGTGTGTGTGTGTGTGTGTGTGTGTGTGTGTGGAGTGTCTGTTCGATTTAAAAGTAAATAAAAATGCCCTCCTCTTCCGCTACGTAAGAACCAGTTACACGCCGAACCGGAGACACACACGCAGACACTCAACTCCTGTCTGTAGGCTAACCTGTCACTATAGTAACCAGGCCCCACCCCCTGGGGGCAGAAGGGGGCTCTGTTGCCCTGAAATGGGGCACTAACAACCTCCCCTCAATCCCTCCCCACACACTTCCCCTCTCGCTCCTATAGGTTAATCCACTGGAGAGGAACATTCCATAATGCATTCCCACTGTAATGCAGGCCAGGGCTGGAAAAGCATGCCATTCCCACTAGTTTCCTTGGGGGGGAAAAAAAAAAAAGATTTTAATGGTCGTTTAGACTAGAATGCTAAAATAATGGCAATTTTTGTGTTTTGTGTATGTCAGATGTATGGTAAGAGCTGGATTCCTGCAAATTGTCCCCTTGAAAATTCACAAACTGTCTACAGTGTAATTCAGACAGTTTAGATTGCTGCAGTTATTTTCTTTTTTAAAGGTGGTTTTATTGTGTTTTTTCCCCCCCAGCGTGATGCTTTGGGCTAATTACACCACCATGTATTTCAAATGGACGTATAAAGGACAGTAGGGATGTTCCTAACGTGAATGAAGTACAGACTCCATTTTTCTTTGCCATTGTGTATATTTTGAATCCTTCCAGCACGCACCTCCACGTACAAATAAAATTAGTTTTAGTAGGGAACTCCCACAGCAGGGACTTTATACCACAATTAATATATTTTATCTTTGCCAGTGTAATGTGTAAATGTAAGTGTTCTGGATTAAGCTAACTAAACTCAGTTTGTACTTTTCTGCACTTACCATTTATTATTATTTTTAAATAACAATTGTAGGGTGCACAGACAAAATCCAGGCCCTAGAAATATTAGATGTTTTAAAGTCTAATTTCCTGCAGTGCATTTATGGGGAAAAATTGGTGTCATCCAGTTTTATTTTAGCTGCAGTCCTATATGAATCAGTCATGTTTTTTTTTTTTTTTTGGCCTCTTCAATTAACCGAGGAAGGGCACAATGCATTCCTCACAATCAGGAACGTTCACTCGTGAAAATGACTACTCATCAGATCAGCACGCTTAAGATTCGCAGGGATTTTCATTGTGTATGCACGCTCGAAGTGTGCTGACTAATGTCGCATGTTCCTGTTGAGTGTCCTCCGAGCATTCTGACAAATCACATGTTCACACGGCTCGACAAATCACGGGCTTTTCCGCAGGCTGCACTGTGGCTGTATCGGTGTGTGCTAGTCACAGTTTGTGTCAATTAGTGATTGCAGTGACTGTGTCACTAAAAAAAAGTGCAGGCATAATTTTGGCCACAGTTAGACGGCTGTTTGTTTGGGTGTGTTTGAGGTGCTAGCTGCTAGCTCTGCTCTGACTTGCTGACCTGACATTAAATTATGACCCACCATCCCCCCCACCTCCCAGTCCACATCCATGGTGTGGTTTGTTCTTAAAGGAATTCCTTTAAGTGCGCCTCGAAGTGAAGTGGAGGCTTATTCGTGTGCTATGTTTTGTACTATGCCCTATGTATGTTCAGTAAATGTAGGTGGAAATGTGCAAACATGGACACTGTTTGAACTTTGGAGTCACGTTAAGCCAACTGTTCCAAACTGTTCAAATGTACACATGTACAGACCTGGTGCTACCGTATGACGGACTAGAATACGCTCTAGGCTAAAGCAGGAAAGCCTGCCATTCTTATCTACTTCTTTACAGAGCAGTCGTTTTAAATGACTAATTTCATTTTAATTTCCAAATTTAAATTTGGTGAAACATTTTGCACTAACTGCAGCTGTAGTAATACCAAAACTTAAACCCAAGCCAGGAAGCAAAGATTTGTCACACTGTTGATCTAGGTTTCAGACATTTTTAGCGTCTCTGTAGAGCTGGCTAGCCAAGTTACATTCTTTATGCTATATTAAGGGGCGAGATATTCTTATTTAGTCAATTTAACTTTATTTAAATAGGCTGCTTCTTATTTACAATAAAGGCCTTACATTAGAGCAGTGGCCTATTTTAGCCATAAATCTGAATTCGGTAGACAGCCAGAAAAGGACAAAGCAAAGTAAAAATGTACATTATGGGGAACACACGGTGTGAGGGCACTCGTTTATGCTCCACCATGACGTCAGAGAGAATTTGGCGTGAATACACACGGAAGTTCTGGATAACAGTGTTCTCAACGTTTTGATGTTGGGAGTACATAATACATTATAGCTTGTTTAAAGCTCTTTGCTTTGTTACTGTGCCCTGACTTATTTTAGCATGTCCATAAACCAGTATTTACCATTATTAAACACAAGAGGTCTTACATTTTCACCTGGTGTGTACATTATAGGGCAAAAGTAGCTAGCCATCAAGTTTTTTCTTTTTTTCTTCTTTCTTACTGAATTTAATTTGTAGCTTTTTTTTTTCTTTCTTCTTAAAATACCAGTATTTTGACTCCACCCATTTTGTTGTCTTCATATCTAGTCGAAAGTGTCTGTCGAGAAGCCGGCATATTTGAAGGCTGAAGCTGAATGCGTGATGGAGCCGGCACGATACGCAAGCTCAGCTTCAGGGTTGTATTGTTAAAATAATAAAAAAAAAAAAAGGGTCCTGTGATCTACACACGTTACTACCATCTTTCTAACCAATGTTGATTTGAAGGTCAGTGAATCTGAACCGGCGCTGGGCACTGCTGATAACATTCATTTTGGTGATCTTTTTCAAATAGTTTTTATATAAGCTTGTTACAAAAAGAATGAACCAATGTGTACTGCTAGTCCTTACTAAAATAATGCCAGACAAACCTGACAGCTGACGTGGCTTTAGATTACAGCGAAGGCTACCTAGCGTTAAACCAGGCAGAAACAATGTTTGCAGAGAGGAACCGTTTTATTTAGTTATGATCTTTAAAAAAAACTCTCACACTTTACAGGGAAAATTTATCAGTATTTCTATCAATAAAGTGCAACATTAGTGTCAGTATCTGTTTACACATTATTAGTGCTTACCCTGCACTAATCTGCACAAAGTTGAGAAATGTGTAGTACTTGAGTGCTCTCATTAACCTGTTATCTCTATAAGTGCTGCCAACCCACCTTTGTCCTTTTACCTATGGCAGCTTAGAGTCAGCCAACTTACACATAATATAGCAAGAATAAAAAAAAAAAGTGTTTCACATGCCTCGAAGTTTGAGATTCCAATGAAAGGACGGATCTTGAACGCTGCAACCTAGCTAAAATAGAGGAGTGTGACATTTGTATTCACTGTCTTGATTCTGCAGAGCTCTAATGTACTATATGCACTGATTTGGCTCAGATAAATAGAAAATTATTAAATGGATTGATTTTTTTTTTTCCTAACACAAAAGTCCCAAAAATCATATCAGCAAAAAAGCAGTAATTTGAATGTAGGTGTGGATTACATGACATTACATTCATTTGGCAGACGCTTTTATCCAGAGCGACTTCCAATTTGAGAAAAGATTGTCCCTGCCCACTTTACTCACACCCACACGTCTAGTTTTGATCACTGTTTCTACACAAGATGCTAAATGAGATGCTTGTTTTAATTTTTCAAGTTTTTTGGGGTACTGTATTGAAATTGTTACTCTTAATAAAATGGCAAGAGAAGAGTCGAGTTGAAACAGCCAGGCAAGTAATAGCAAGGTGAGGCCTCGCTGCTGCATACCCTCCCTATGACGAAAGCGAATTCAAGAAAGTATGGAAGAGAGAGTTCCCACAGTCATTTTTCACGTCCCGTTTTTGTAATTGCGGCCGGAAGAAAGAAAACGGTAAAATAGTCGCTTTGCCGGTGTGCTAGCATGTTTTTCACTCAGTGTGTGTTGTCATTAATTTAGCTCAGTTCTTCTCAAATGACAATTCTCAGCATTTTGGAGAAATGTATGAACAGCGTATCACTGTTCAATTCTGACACCGTATGTGTGTCCAGCCTGTGTGACATGAAATGAATAGCGTGACGTGTGCCCGCAGTCCTAAGCCTGTTCCGGTAGTAACTGTTTCCCACGTTGTTCCTCTCATGGTGTGTGGCCAGCACAGGACGTTGATCAAACTAAATCAGTCCTGTTTGCATATATTTGCTTAGTTGAAATAATTGTATCTGGCAAAGCATGATGCCCTGAACACTCGTAAGCACGGCTGCATTGTGCCAAGTAGTTTGTTCGAAAGGGCGACTATTTTTATGCATATTGGACAAATTGACACACTTTTAATGTTTATGCAGCTTAACCCCGCAATAGTTGTGTGTGAGCAAGAGAGCAAAATAACCTCAATGAGTATAAATAAGAGGATTAAGTGAGAGGAAGTGAGTCCGATTTTTGTCTGAATACTGTACTTTTGATGAGCAGAAATCTCCGGTCCCGCTTAATCACAGTATTCTGTAAAACCTGTTTTAAGCCTGATCAATTCACCAGCAAGATTCAATGGGTGGGGGGGTGGCTGGGAGTCATAAATAATCAGTTCAGTCTCTTTGGACTGTGTATGGTGGTGTAATTTAGTGTATATATTTAAGTTTTACTTTTATTTTGCACAGTGAATTTTACTTTATCACTCAAACATATAGGCTGTGTAAATATAGTCATGGACTCTGTAGGTTGGATATTGACTGCCATAGCTTGGAACAGGAAACTGTACGGGCTTTCATTAGTGTAAAATGGCTTCACATTCCAGCCTGTTTCCACAAAGTACATTTATTTTCTAAAAAAAAATCTGAACTTTTCTTTTAAGTTTGTGTCAGCTGTTCTGAGAATTATAATGGCAAACGTGCTCACTTAATTTTAAATGTTCATGTCATCACTGTCAGGGCAAAATATCTTGAACTGTAACTTTCCAGAAGAGACAAAATATTGCCCCTCCAAATTTTAGAATAATTTTGGACCATTTTTATTGACCTGTTCATTATGAATTTTTCAGAGTGTAAATGGCAGCTGGCATTTTCAAGTAACGTAAATTAAACAATTTGTAAGGTTTTGTCTTGACTGTGATACTAGCAATTATTTTAATTTCTCATAATTCCGGTAGTTTTAAAAAGCCATTATAAAAACATTTTCTTGGTCATCCATTTGAGCACAGTGGCTTTTGTAAGATTTGTTGTATTGCTGTTCATTTTCATATTTCTGTTTCTGCTTGCTGTAATTTGGTAAAGTTTGTCACTTAAAATTGTCTTTTTTCTCTCTCTGTCTCTCAGGAGCTGTAAACTGCAGATCAGGAATATCCCACCCCATATGCAATGGGAGGTGAGTGACTTGTTTTTCTATAAAAGAGCTAAAATAATTTGTGAATTAGTCAGTGCCTAAGTATCTGTGGGGAAAAAATACTTATGGACATTTGATACACTGTCATCAACTTAAGTCTCAATTACCATCATATATTCTTAATGAAGAATACATGTTCATGTAAATCAAGTATAGTTGGTTTAGTCCTGTCCTAGCTTTTTTGCTTTCACACCCTAGATCACGGATTCGGTGGTTGGGTTTAATTTAACGGTTGAAACCATGGTTGAAAGTAGCAGAAATCAATCTTTTTGATTTCAGTATACTATAGTGCTGAAGTCTTAACAAGCAGAGGGCCTCTGTAGTGTCTCGAGGTTGACTGGGTCAAGCTTATTAAAGTTGTCATACTTCAGTATTTTATTAAGTCAATAATGTACAAGTTCATTAGTAAGCGTATGAACTGTAGAGTCCGACTGAGGCACTACAGTTTCAGATTGTCTGAGCTCTGTCCCAGAACGGCCTCGCTCATTTTATGTGGTCCTTCTATCAAGCTGGAATGGTATTCTCAAAAGAGTCATCGCTGTTATCATATGCGTACGCATATGAATACTTCTGCTGTTCTTGAAGGGGCTTTGTGCTATAATGCCTTAAGGAGCACCAACCAACAATAGCAATCTCACTGGGCCAAGCTTATGGCCAGAATATGAGAAATTCCATTGCTCGTCTTAAACATGCCAAAAAAAAAAAAAAAAAAAAAAAAAAAAATTCTACTTCATTTGGATGTAAGCTTGTTACATAGAATCAAAATTAAATTGCCAAGGCAAATATGTAAGCCCTTAATGTTGGATGGTCATTAATATTATGAATTGGACCAATGTGTAATATAGGTCATAGATACACCACTAGTGTAATACATAGTGCTAATAAGATCATACTAACATTAACCATTAACAGATTGTTGTGGTTTTAACGCACTGTGTTTTGAATACTCAAGTGTTTTGCTGTTTGTTGAAACTGACGGTAGTCTGGCAGCGGATGAAGCGTGGCACTTCTGCATTTCTAAAGATGTCAGTTGATTCTTGAGGGCATGAACTGTTTGTAGCAAGGAGAGCCATTATTAAATGGAAAGGACTTCTAGATACATATTGAAATCATCCATTGACAAAACTGTCCCACCCCTATAAAAACTGCGGAGAAGCAGTTTTGATAGGGGACAGTGCTGAAACAATATTTTGCAAAGCTAATATTTATACATTTACAAAGGCGAAAGAAGTACAAGGCACAAATTGGTCATGGGACAGCCTCATTAATACCTTGTGAGTTAAATGCTGTCCTGAGGCAATACGTAAACGAATTCAACTTGTACAACCTAATATTTATTTAGAACTTGTAACTAGCTAGAGGTTACTTTTCTTTGAGTATCAATTTGCCTGCCTTCCCACCCATCTGCCATGATATAAATCTCTTCCACAATGGATGTGCTGGAATATCCAGTGACACACCCACGTTCAAGCAGATATCACAGGAAAATTGGTCTCTGAGAGTGCTGGGACTTCGCTTAATATGGTGGACTACTAAATATTTGTGGATTGCAAGGAAACCCACGAACCAAGGAGAGGTGTCCAGACTGGCCTTTTTCTGAATGCAGGGTATGTTCAGGACAGGGGCTAGTGTTTCATGGCCGCAGCCTAATGTTGAAGTTATGAAGCGGTGGTAGATTCCCCTAACCATGACACAAGGGTGAGCAGCAAACTGTCAAATTAAGAACTGAAACTGAAGGCTTTCAGAAGTAAACCATGTCACTGAAAATAGTGCTAAAATGTTCATTTGGTTTAAAAAAAAAAAAAAAAAAAAATGTTATAAACACAGTGTGTGGGGTGTCACTCTAGCTGTTCTGAGTAGACTGGTCTTCTTGACTGATGTGCTTTTTCCTACTCCTTATGCCATAAAGAACCTCTATAATGTATTCACTTTGTTTTAAACTTAGTTTTGGTTGGTTGCCTATTAAAAATAGATAAAAGCTGATTGTGATAGTTAAATGTGCTCTGTCTGCTTCTAATTGTGGAATTCTATGAAATGTCCAAGTGTCACTGTCCTCTTTATCCTCTTTGTCAAAATGTTGCTCAGAAGTATTTTGAGGATTTAAACTTTATTTATTTAAAACAAATACACTAACTGGACTCCCTGGATTTGGTCATGCGACTTGTAGGAAGTGAAAGCGTCCTGAGGGGAGCTGTGAAGTCCTCATGAAGCCCTATCTGATCATGTTTGAGCAATTTCAGTTGAATGTTCCTGTGACGAATTCTATTTTTGTGTTGTACCGTGGAACCACGAAGTCCCTCTTCTTGTAGTGGAGATGCATGAGTGTGTCAGACACACCTTTGTTCTTCGAGCTGCCCAAATAAGTCAAAGTATGGCAAGGTGGGATTTGTCATCGGTGTGTGGCACCAATAGTATTCTACCCTGCATAATTACTCTGTGAATAAGCACAGATCCAGATGGGTTTTTTTTTTTTTTCCCTCCCCGATCTCAAGAATGCTGGAATAGGGATTAGTCTCAGCCTTTTTATGTAGGCTATGGCAAACACAGGTTATTGAGTCGGTGTACTGTGTGTGGGTTTTTCCCCTCCCCTGTTTAAGCATGCCCTGTCTATCAACACTGATACCGATGGTGGTTTGAGTGATATTGTTCATCGTTGATTGGCGGAGGGGGGGAGCCACGAGTTGTTGATCATCAGTGCAAAAGTGTTTTCTCTTTAAGTGAAGAACATGCAGTGTCGGATGTATATTTCCAACAATGAGTATTTCCTTGGAATTTCTTCACCAGTGTTCTTCTTAAAAAGCGCATAACCTTTTTCATAGCTAGCATTTTGGCCCAGAAGGGTGGAACTCATAGCGTCACTTATGATTGGAGCATCCTGTGTGTCTTGGCTGCCAGCATGGGCATACAACAGTGGAGAGCAACTTATGGATAATAAAGCGGCTTCAGATCTGCTGTTACTACCTGATCAATCACTGCATGTGTGAAAGAGCCATAGGTCAACTAATGCTGAATGCAGAGATCACTGCTGCAATGACCTGTCCAGTCTCAAGTGTGTGAGACAGTAGCTGATGCAGAACAGCATAAAAAAAGCATGTTGTGGTGCAAACAGCAAAGAAAAATGAGTACAAAGGCCAGAAAAGTACTCTTTGGCCCTGCTATCCACATAGGAGCTATAGACCTCTTTCCCCATGCAGTGATAAAACCCCTCTGATAAACCACCTTATGGATCTTTTACTGGGTGTAGATCATTTCTGTTTCTGTAAGGGGGGGGGAGCTTTTCCTGCCTGTGGATCTTTTTTTTTCCTCTCCACCCTCCCCCCCCCCCCTTTTTTTTTTTTTTTTTTTTACTCAGTCAAGGTGCTTTTGTGAAATTATAACATGAATATAAAGTTCCCCTGCCTTTTAATTATGTTTTGATGTCTGGGATTATGCTTTTGGTTCAGCATTGCTGTAATTTTTGAGGTACTGCGAATGCACTACAGATACAATAGCCTGGTGAAGTGTTCAGTGGCTCTGTTTTATTTAAAAAAAAAAAAAAAATATAGGATAAAACTCAGTTCTGAGTGTAGGCTGTGTAGCTCAGAGCGCTTTTTTGGCACGAACAGTATTTGGTTATGGGTTAATGCTGCCTTGGGTCACTTGGTGAGGCCTACTCGCCATTTCGTTTAGGCTAGGCTAACTGTAACGTTTGTTTTCAGAGCTTGTTTTCTACGATGCCTAGAGACGTCCGAAAACTGTGTTTAATGTGACTCGTCAAAGCCTGGACGTTTTGTGGAGAGACGACGGTGTGTTTAGTGTGTGTGTGTGTGTGTGTGTGTGTGTTGAAGAACTCTTGCTCTAAAGAGAACATACAGAACCTCTCAAAAACAAAACCCGAGTTAAGCTATAGATACCTTTATTTTCCTGCTCTAACGAACCCTTTTGTTTAATCCACAAACATTGGCGTTTATTTTAAAATTCCAGCGTATGAGCGAAATGTACCTTTTTTTTTATTTTTAAAATTCATTTCGTAATTTAAATCTCGTAAAAGTCGCAAGACGCTCGAGCGTGTCTGGCTTTTTTGCTGCGCCACGTTTTAAACATCGAGTAAATGTTTCAGAAAACCCAGAGAGCCGTATAAAATAGCGTAAATGTTCTTTTGGGGGGAGGGGCGGTCTTCCACAACGACAAAATCTTAATTTTAATTTTAGTGGAATATCCGTATTATCGTAGGACACTAGTATTTTATTTTATTTTATTTTTTTTTAATGGAAAAAATGGCTTATCCGTGTAACGTTAGTATGAACACACGTGGGCCAGAAGCAGCCTGTCTTAGCTGATGTGTGCTCAGTGGGCCTTTTGTCTTAACGCCATTCAGTATGAAACACGTGGTGCTCAGGGCTTAGGCCGTGTGTGTGTGTGTTGCATGATGGCGTGTCTCGGAGTCCTGTCCACGCCGTGGCCGGGCTCAGACGAGCTCAGCTGGGCTCCGAGTTTTAACCCACTGCCCCTGTGTGCCTGCAGGCCCCACTCCATGTGTGAACTCCAAAAATCTGTAGATTTACCCCACCGTCTACTCCCCCCCACCCTTCAAATGCTCTGGTTTTTGAGAGGCAGCCACACCCCCCATCTTGCCCCCCCACCCCCTCTCCAACCTCAACCCCACCATTAACCACCTCCACCATTTCACTCTCAAGAGGCTACCTGAATTTCATTGGACGTCCTAACTGAGATTGACCGCTCACGTGCCCAATGCAGACGAAGGGATGTCCATAGTGGAACTCGTGGGAGCCAATAGGAGGGCTCGAAGTGGAAGGGGGCGGGGCGAGAGGAGTGGGCGTGTGGAGGGAGGAGATGAGGTTTAGCATGGTGGATGTATAGAAGGGGGTGTATGTGTGTGTGCTCTTGTTGGCCTGGAGGCTTCCTTCCTTTTCCTCCTCGTGCTCACTGTTCCATATCATGGAGGAAGGGGTGGAGAGGCTGACAAAGGGTTTGTTTTAGGGGGGAGGGCGTGAGCAAATGAACACTGAGAGCTGAGGAAAACGTTTGTGGCGAGGGGAAAAAAAAAAAAGAAAGTGTTTTCAGTCTGGAAGTATGGCCACTGAGTATGAAATGAACAACCCACCACCAGTGTTGCACTGCTGCAGTAATGGCAGGAGGAAAGGGCTTGAGGCGTCAACGGCTTGGCTTGGGCAGAGAAACACTGGTTGCAAGAAGAATTAAAAGTGTTGCGTGACCTGAAAGTTGGACATTGAAATTTTATGACTTATCAGAGTTGGAGCCTCTGGTGATTCCAGTATAACTGGGCATGATCGGTTTGTGTTAAAGTACAGCTCAGCTTTATGGCCGTTTCACCCAAGCTGGACCTGTCTGTTAACTGCAATACTACTAAATACCACTACTAAATATTACTACTAAATGCCCATTTTCTAGACCTGAGGGTCTCTGCTGCAGTCCTGGGAACCCGCTGCCATAATCAAGTTTTGAGTATTGCAGACCTGATCCATCTCGTCCACTGATCCAGCCCTTCATGGGCTGAGTCAAATGTGAAATGTTTCGAGCTGTTGAGAGTACTGGGGACCCCCAGTCCTGGAGGTTTAGTATCTCTGTTCTAGATGAATTTTTTTTTTTTTTTTTTTTTTTTTTTTTTTTTTTCAATATTTTTAAAAGTGTGTTGAAAGTATTGCAATTCTTTAAATGATCTGTCAAATTAAACATCTTATACATATAAGAGTCTGTAGGCAAGCTGGTTAGGATGGGCAGATATGTGCCTGTTAGCATATTTACACTCTCACACAGTTGAGTTTGTTACGTTTGGTCCTAAAAGCAGTCAGCACAAGGTCTAATCCATTTTGTTTTAAATAGTGTGAATGTGAAAAATGTTCTTCTCTCATACCTCTTTGATTTAACATTTGTCAGAGTTTTGTATTGCATAAAAGGACGATTCATTAAAAATCTGAAGCATAAAGTTTGTCTAGTTGGTGTCCAGACATTCAGCATTTAAAATGTTTTGCTATATTGATTTTGATGTGAAGCATTGTGGAAATACACCTGACTTCGGGATCCGCATTCTGGTATCATGACAGTCCCAGAATGTATGTCACACTTATAAGATGACTCTCTCTCTCGTCTCCTTGTGCAGGTATTGGATGGTTTATTGGCTCAGTATGGCACGGTGGAGAGTTGTGAACAAGGTTAGTATGCAAATGATTTTATTTATTTATTTATTTTTAAACATCTTTCTCTGAAACTCAACCTTTTGTGTGCTTGTTGAACGCCTTTTCTCTGACCGCAGTCAACACTGACACAGAAACAGCCGTAGTCAACGTGCGATATGCTGCCAAGGACCAAGCCAGACAGTGAGTATACCACTCTGGACGTTGAGCCAGTTCATACGGCCTCTGACCGTACGCCGTGACTATCCAACTTAAGTGTGAAGCCTGGTCGGCTCCGCATGTGCTTTAGACTTGATCAGGCATCAGTTCCTCGTAATCTTACTGCTGCCACCTAATGCCTGCTCAAAAACACTGCAGGGTTCACAGCATGAGGTTAAAGTTCTGTAATTCTTTTTTTTTTTTTTTTTTTTTTTCTTTTCATTCCATTTTGAATAGAATCATTATTACATGCCAGCCTTCCCAATTGAGGCAAATGGATCTTTATGACCAGTATTCCTGGCCAGTTCAGATGTGTTTTTATGAACTGTTTATTTGCTCTTTTATTTAATACTCGTTTTAGTTCAGTTCCCTGACCTAAGCCCTAGTATTAGCCTGCGGATGTTTTTTTTTTTTTTTTCCTTTTCTTTTTTTTTTCTTTTCTTTTCTAACACACCTGATCCAACTAATCATAGACCATTTTCCCAAAAGCAATGTGGTGCTAAAATCATTGTGACTGATGGTGAGGGTGTTTAGTGTGACGCTCACACTGTTTTAAGAATCATCTTTTGTTCCAAGATGCTTTCGGGAAACCAATCCTGCTCATTATTAACTTTCTGAGCTTAAGTGGGTGTTGGAGCTCAGGAACAAAAAAAATTAGAAAGTGCAGGGAAGAGGTAAGGGAGAGTAGTACGCAGCAATAACACGCTTTGTTTTTTTTTTTTTGTTTTTTTTTGTTTAGTTTTTTTTTGTCACGTGTATATTTGAGGAAAAAATCAGTGTGTGGTGTGGGTTTTTTAAATCACAAATATGATTAGTAAAGCTACTGTTAAACGCTGAAATGCTGGGTTGCTACTTACACTGTTGTGTGAAGGCCGGACTTTGGCCTGGCCAGCTCTCCTAGGGTGATATGGTGCCATATTACAGCTCTCAAGAGGATGATTTAAAATTCTGACTTGTCAACTTAATTCAGTGATCAAAAAGCACTTACAGTAGAAAAAGGTCAGTCTGTCAGATAGCTGTTAAGTTTGCAGATCTGATTGTCCTGTCCCCCACTTAAACCTCTCTTCCCTCCAGAGCAGTGGAGAAGCTCAATGGTTTCATGATGGAGAAATATGCGCTGAAGGTGTCCTACATCCCAGACGAGACGGCTGTTCCTGAAGCGTCGGCTTTGAGCAGCAGGAGAGGCGCGGCTCCTCGGGGTCCGCCCCGCCAGGGTTCACCTTCTCTGGGTGCCAGACCCAAGCTGCAGTCTGATGTGCCACTGCGCATGCTTGTGCCCACACAGTTTGTGGGCGCCATCATAGGCAAAGAGGGTGCCACCATCCGCAACATTACCAAACAGACACACTCAAAGTAAGCCTTTTTCTCTCTCTCTCTCTCTCTCTCTCTCTCTCTCTCTCTCTCTGTCTGTGTGTGTCTGTCTGTGTGTGTCTGTGTCTGTCTGTGTGTGTCTGTGTGTGTCTGTCTGTCTGTGTGTGTCTGTCTGTCTGTGTGTGTCTGTCTGTCTGTGTGTGTCTGTCTGTGTCTGTCTGTCTGTCTGTCTGTGTCTGTCTGTCTGTCTGTGTCTGTCTGTCTGTCTGTGTCTGTCTGTCTGTCTGTGTCTGTCTGTGTGTGTGTGTCTGTCTGTGTGTGTCTGTGTGTGTAACCCTCCATGGCATGTAAACCATGAACACTTAATAACTTGACTACAGTCGACCCCTGAAATTCGCGAATTCTGAAAAACTGCGAATTTGTGATGTGGTAAAAAATAAAAATGCCTATAAATGCCGATTAAAAAAAAAAAAAATTATATAATCTAAACCCTAAATAGGCCCCCAAATATGCTCCCAAAACACTTAAATTTCATTTTAAACTCAGCTCAATACATTGCCCTTAAAAAAAAAAAAATGTAAAGGTAAACCTGAGATAGCTACACGCGGGAAACTGTTATGATGCGGGAATGCTGGACTGCATCTGCCAGAGATGCGTCACAGGGCAGCAGCCAATCAGCAGCAAGGAGAAATGAATAATGCTCTCGGATTGGCTACTTTCAAACCTCCCTCCTCTGAGTACAGGGGTATTTCACCATCCCTAAATGCGTTTTCGTATACGGTTGCTTTGTGTTCTCTCGACAGTACTAAAAAAAATTAGTTATATTTAGTATGGAAATTTAGCTGAATTTATTTGTTACAAAATTCGTACATTATATTTTTCTTAATAATTTAGCGTTAAAATGCATGAAAAATTATATATTGCCACGAAAAAAGCAAAAAAAAAATGCAGAGGATATTTGCGGTTTCCACGAACAAATAGTTAGGTTCTAAGAAAAAATCCGCGAACGACTGAGGCCGCAAACTCTGAACCGCGACTTCGCGGGGGTACACTGTACATCTGAAAACTAAAACGACAGTATTAACTCTGAACATGAGTCAATCAACCATCCTCTCATCCGTTGTGTTGAATACTGCTAGCCTTGCAATGGCCAATGCTTGAAATTCTTAAACGTTTTGGTTTATACTGTGTTTATGGTTACACAGGATTGACATCCATCGTAAAGAGAATGCAGGAGCAGCTGAGAAGCCCATCACTGTTCACTCCACTCCAGACGGCTGCAGCACAGCCTGTAGGAGCATCTTGGAGATTATGCAGAAAGAGGCCCTTGACACCAAAATGTTAGTCTGCATACTCATTGGTTCACTTGGTAAAATTTCACCTAATTGCTGTGTGAACAGATACATGTCCACGCTTTGAGCTGTGCTGCCTTTTGACTTCTGTGTTGCACAGCACTGAAGAGATTCCTCTAAAGATTTTGGCTCATAATAACTTTGTTGGGCGGCTGATTGGAAAAGAGGGTCGCAACTTGAAGAAAATCGAACAAGACACTGGGACTAAAATCACCATCTCGCCGTAAGAGACCCATGCAGAGTGCTGCGACTTTTGTAATTTTCTTTTAAAAAAGTTTGCTGTATATACATTGTGTGTAAAATATTAAATATTGGGAATGTAAGAATATGTTGTGATCAGGTGTGTGTATTGTGGTTGTCTCTCTGTTTCTTTGCCTCCCCTAGTTTGCAGGACCTGACTCTGTATAACCCAGAACGCACCATCACAGTAAAGGGCTCTATAGAGGCTTGTGCCAGAGCTGAGGAAGAGCTCATGAAAAAAATCCGAGAGTCTTATGAGAACGATGTGGCCGCCATGAACGTATGTTGCCTTCGCACCCCTTACTTTGTAGTTTTGTCAGATTCTCCCCCCCCCCCCCCATCCCTCGTAAAACCTTTTACACTGCTGATCTGTGATGTACTTACTTGACTGTGAAAAGCAACAAGAAAACAGCTCTCGGTGTTTATTTTGACATCTCTTTGCTGAATGTTTATGCTGCAAGCAAAGTCTAGTCTTTTTTTTTTTTTTTCTCTAATTATGTATTATTGATATCTCCCCGTGTCTTTCTCTGCAGCTACAGTCTAACTTGATTCCTGGGCTCAACCTAAATGCGCTGGGTCTTTTCCCAGTTGGGGCGAGTGGAGGCATGTCCCCCTCGATGACACCAGGACCCCCGACTGCAGCCCAAGCTCCCTATCCATCATTTGGGGTAAGAGTGGTTGGGGGGGGTAGAAATTAGACCTGGTATACATTATTGTTAACTTAAAGTTCATTTTATTTCTCTTTGAATTCTTTCTGCCATCACTCCTATTGGGTGCTGCTTATTGAGTTATTTTATAGTTGAGCCCATCAGCATGTTCTGATAAGCTATGTGAATGGCCTGGTTGCTCATGACAAAATGAACAGATATGACAGGGGTCCAGCACAGTTTGGTGATTTCCTAGTTTGGACAGACCTAATTGAACTCATCAGCGAATGATCAAGTTTAGTTGATGTGTTAGGAGCAGTGTATGCATTATCAAACCGCGCTGGACTGATCTCCTCCTTGACTGGAGCCAATAAGGCATGGGGTACACAGGTCGGAAGCTGAAGAAACAATCGGTAATGACTGAGGTCCCTGTAACCAAAGATTTTGCTTTTGGGGCAATGCCAGCCTGAGCCCATGGAGGAGAACAGGGTGTAAGCCTGTATGATTCAGGTTAATTTATACTGCACCAGGTAGCTGTTAGATGTGTGTTCCATGGGTCTCCAGTATGTTAAAAACTTTTGCGTGAAGGAGATGGCACAGTGAGTTTATTTCTGCGAGTATTAATGTGATTGAGTAAGGTGTGTGTGTGTACACGGATGAGTACAGGTGTGTCTGTGTGTTAATGTGTGTTTCTCCCGTAGTGCAGCGCGTTTGGGAGCGAGGTGCCATTTTGGGCCTCTGCACTGTCCTCCAGCAGTAGCCCAGCCCTCTCTGTAAGTCCCTCCCTACCCACAATGCACTGCACGGCTTTTGGCTGCCTGCTACCTGATTGGCCGAAGGCCACGGGCATTAGCCGGTGCCTCATGTAGTCCCCCCTGCAGGAAGGGGTAAGCCACCCCCCCCCCAACTAACACAGCTGCAGAGAATGCAGGGTGTGTGGTTTTTAACACACGAAGGGTGTATGGTGTGCGTGTGCGCTTTTTCAAGTGCTTGGTGTGTGTTTCTGGAATGGCATATGCTGGTGGACGTTTGTGTGTTTGATGCAAGTGGTCTAATTGGCCTGTGTGTGTGGTTCCGCGCTCGCGAGTCAAGTTGGCTAATGTGAATGAAATGGGAACAGATGGTGGCTTCACTTGCTTGCTCAATGCCATGACATGAAAAAAGTCTGTATTGGTGACCTTTGCTTGAACAGACCAACCATGTGCTCTTACCTTGAGATTCGAACATGTGGATGACTTGCACTCTTCGGTCATGTGTAGCTGCTGAAGATTGGGACTTATATTTGGAGCTTGATGTGCTGTTTTGTGTATTAACTTTACACTGTCTTCCAAATTTTTAGGCATATGCTGCTGCTGTTCATTTTTCCTAAATAGTCAATGCCATTGACGGTGAATACGATTTTTTTTTAATCATCAACCATTATATTAGGTTATCTAATAATCTGGATTTTATTGATTTTTTACAAATTACTCAAAATAATGTTCCAAATATTATGCATACCAATTTCAAAACATTCAGTAGGTTGTAAAGAACTGAAAATGGAAATCTGTCATGTATTTGCTTTACGTAGATCATTTGTCCAAAAACAAATATTTCAATCAAAAAACATCTTTACCGATCAAGTTATATGTAAACATAAGAGCCCCTCTTTGATATCACCTTAACGACTCTCTCATCCATTCAAGTTGTAAGTCCATGGATAGGTTCTGCCTGTATCTCTATTGAGGATGCCAGAAATGCCTCCCAGAGCTGCTGTTTGGAGGTATACTGCTACCACCCTCATAGATCTTCCTTTTAAGGATGCCCCACAGGTTTAGGTCGGGGGATGATGGTGGCCACACCATAAGTTTTTCTCCCTTTATACCCATAGCAGCCAAAGATTCAATGGTGTTATATGCAGCATGGGATGGTGCGTTGTCTTTCATGAAAGTGTTTTTACTGCAGAAGGCACGGTTCTTCCTATTATACCATGACAGGGAATGGTCAGTTAGAAACTCCGCATATTTTTGCAGAGGTCATTTTGACACTTTCAGGCATTCTAAAGGGGTCTACCATCTCACTCCCCATTGTTCCAGCCCAAAATATCATTCCACCAACTCCTTTTTGACGTCGCAGCCTTGTTGGGACATGGTGGCCATCCACCAACCATCCAGAACTCCATCCATCTGGACCATCCAATGTAGCACGGCATTCATCAGTGAATAAAACGTTTCTCCTCGGGAGCACTGGTTAGGGGTGGCCAGAATACAGCTTAATGAACAAATGCAAGCCTCTGGAGTATCCTGCACCGAGAGGTTCTTGGGACTCCAGAGGCACCAGCAGCTTCAAACACCTGCTTGCTGCTCGTCAGTGGCTTTTCAACAGCAGCTCTCTTGCCTGACAGAAATTTTCCTTGATATGCCTTTATCTGAACGAACCCGTTCACTGAATCACACAGTTTTTAACAGTACAATGATCTCGCTTAAGTTTTCGTGAAATGTCCAATGTTTTCACTCCTTTCGTGAGGCATTGCACTATTTCACACTTTTCGTCTCCAGAAAGATCCTTCTTTTTTTCCCCCCATACTGCATGAAAACTGTGATTTGCTTAATAATGTGGAACAGCCTCTTTAAGTAGTTTCCCTTCAATTAGGCTCACCTGGGAAACTAATTGTCAAACCTGTCTGGGATTGAGATCAGTGATCTAAACAGACAGGAGAAACAACACAAGCATAAACGTCCACAGAAAAACTAAAACCCAAATGTTTATTTGCCTGAAATCCTACATGCATAATAATTTGGAACACAGTGTTTTATGACTAGTAGGTGTGGTCCCGTTCAAATGTGATCATACAGAGTGTGAGCATCAGTATGCTGCTCCTCGTTTGATTTTGCTTTGGTTTGCTTTTAGAAGCATTCTGAGTGTTAAATGGAAATTGTTAATTGGATACATAATTCTTTTCATTGCATATGAAAACTTGAATGTAGTAGTGCACCAAAATAAACCCTTCTTGGTTGCTTCACCAGTTAACCAGATTTAGTTGATAACTGGGTTCAGTAAGACTAGATGATCGTTGATTCTTTGTTACTGACAGCCCTGTTTATCATTAATAATAATAACAATTTGAGCCTTTCCAGTTTCAGTAAGCACCATTAGAAATGAACTGGGGAAAAAATTGTATCCATGGGAGAATTGGAAGTCAAAAACCACAGCTAACCAAGAGGAATGTAAAGGCTCGTCTCACGTTTGCAAAAACACACTTTGTGGATTGATGAGTGGGAAATGGAACTTTTTGGAAGAATGGTCTGGTAACATCTGGCATAAAGCTAAAGCGGCCCTGAGAACATTATACCAGCAGTCAAACGTGGTGGTGGTGGTCTGAAGTGGAGATGTTTTGCTGCTCCAGAGTCTGAGAGACTTGTGGTGTATCTACCTGAAAATCTGAACTAAAGTTCATATGTTACATTGTATACATTTGGTCTGGTTAGTTTTGGTTTTGGTTTGCGAGTGCACTAAAGAACTTTGCGTGATATACTCATGTCCACTGGTACCTTTGTGGGCTGCTTCTCCCTGTACTTGACGTTGATTAGTTTCTAGAAGGGTGTGTGTCTGAAGTTGGCAGGTTAAAGAAAAACGCTGCTCCTCATTTGTCGAGACTCAACCTTTTCTGATGGTTTTGGGCACCTTTTTATATACTGCTGTGACAGCTTCGTTCCAGGTGGCCAATCATATACTTCCATCCTCTCAAAAATACGTTTTGGTATTCTTATGCATTTTTTTCAAGTTGACTTTAGATTTCTTTATTGGACCAAATTACAGTCACACACTTTGCCCTCTCCTCTCTCCGTGTGCAACCGTGGCACATTTTTACTTTTCTTGTTAACCGATAGCAGTAACTTCTTGCAATTGGTCAGTAAGCCTGAGCCATCCAAAAAAGTGTTCTCGGACTGCAAACGAACCAAACCACCGACTGAGACGACCTCGTTTGGTCAGACAAAATTGTTGGTCCTTTGGTTCAGACTGGTTTGAGGCACCTCATACCTTTTGGTTCAGACCAAACAAGGTAGATGTGAAGGCAAACTTACTTAATGGAATTAAGTAGGTCCAGTAATGAGTCCATGATTTGAAGTTCATGTGCAGTTGGGCTACACAATAAGACAATGATCGAAATCATAAGAGTAAGTCCACCTCTGCAAGGCTCAAGAGAAACAAAATTAGATTTTCTTGAACCTTATTGACATGCTGTGCCAAGATGGGCAGTTCATGCTAGAAAGCTCTTCTGTGGAGGAATTATTTGCTGAATTGCTTTAATTCAGCCACACTGAAGTCTGAAAGACAGATATGTTTGGTTACAGTTGTCATTAAGAGTGGCCATGACCAGTTTGTGGGGCAAATTTGTTTTTATTTATTTATTTTTGTTAACTGGCTTAAAAATGTTTTTGCCAGAGTAGAAGAAATTCAGGATGCTTTTTTTTCAGGACTCTTCTTTTAAATGATTCTTAAATGAAGTGCTAAAGTTTAAACATGGCTCATTTTTCGAGCTTAGTAGGCAAGAGAGTTTTTGGGTCACTAGTGGCTAACACTTAAAAAGGTCATCGTCAGTGTCAGAAAGGAAGTATTGTGCCATTTCTAGTGCGAAGGCTTTTCACCTGAAATTGGTTCCAAGGGCACATCTGTTATACAACAGCTAAAATCATCTGTTTGTACATTCCAAGCAGTGCTAGTTTGGTTGTTTTAGTATGCAGAGGTGTTCTTCAGGATATGACTGTGCCTGGTGGTCTGGCTCAGGATCTTTACATCTTTAGCATAGAGCAGGATTCCTTTAGCCCAGGGCTTGTTTGCATTTTGCAAACAAACATTTTTGGGAGTGTCTGAATAATACATTAAAGGTTTTACATCATATTAGCGATAATTTGTGTATCCTGCCCAAAAGTGCAAGTGAATGGTTTAGAGAGGCTTGCGGTGAATGATTGATTTGAACAGGTACAGAGGGGCACAGATGCAGTGGCATTTGATAAGTCATGGAATAATTGAGATGAAACCTATGGAAAAAAAAAAGTAAAATAACAGGATCTTTAGGGCAAGAGATGGTTTACCCATGCCCTTGTAAAATGTTCTAGGGTTTGTTTCGGTGTGTGTTTGATATAGCAGGATGAGCGTTTCTCTTTATGAGTGTTGCTTATTTTCTCGACAGCAGCCGCCAGAGTCTGAGACGGTATATCTCTTCATCCCTGCCCTTGCAGTGGGCGCCATCATCGGAAAGCAGGGCCAGCACATAAAGCAGCTCAGCCGTTTTGCCGGTGCGTCGATCAAAGTAAGTGATGGATTGAAATTAGTTTCGGTTAAATCATTTTTCAGCTCCGTACATGTTTGTAATGAAGCATCTGCTGCTTGTTGGGGGGAAATGACTTATTTTCATTTTGTTTTTCTTCTGGCTAGATTGCCCCAGCTGATGGAATGGATGCCAAGCAGAGGATGGTCATTATTGCAGGACCACCTGAGGCACAATTTAAGGTATTGGACCTAAAGTCTTGTGGTGTGGGGGGTGGTAGTGGGCTAGTGGGTAAAAGACTCACCTGTGAACCCGATGACCACAAAGTCGCAGGTTCCAACTCCCACTTTCTACGATTGTGTCCTTGAGCAAGACACTTAACCCTCAGTTGCTCCAGGGGGACTGTCCCTGTAACTAATGATTGTAAGTCGCCC